>CP116445.1:67784909-68053431 GCA_028216015.1 Quercus dentata
AAAATGTCACTAAAGCTTATATATTGCGGCGGTTTTATATACCGCCGCTGTAGTATCAGAAAAAGGATATATTTATTGCGGTGGGTTTATGGAGTGCCGCTATACCTAAGTCTAACGTTGCAAAAAAACATATATTGTGGCGGTTTATATAGTGTCGCTATAGTACAACACAAAAGGCTACATCTATAGTGGCGGTCCAATGAAACGCTACAATATATCTCATCTATAGCAGTAGGCTAAAAAAGTGCCGCAATACGTGACATATAGCGGCACTTTTCGCAACCGCCGCAATAGCTCAATTTTCTTGTAGTGATTATTAGGCCTTCTTTGTCTTCGTGTTACCCTAGTTCCTTAATCCAAATAGCCATAGGAGAAGCTAAGCTAGCTATCATAAGTCCATAGCTAAAATTCTCAAACAAGTTAGTGTTCCTACTATTGAGATTCCAGTATTTCCTTTAGTTCAAAAATTCGCCTAATAACATCTATTTAATGATTGTTGTGTATGGTGGGTGTGAGAATCGGGACAAGAAAATGGATGATTGGTGCAGTGTGGATGCACTTTCTAAAGCTCTGTGGGCCATATAGACGGGTGGCTCGCTCCCTTTTCTTTCCAATGTCGACCTCCTTTAGAACAGCCTTTTTGTTTTGACCATCACGGTATCTGAGCATCAAAAAGCATGCAAGGAATAACAGACTTACATCACAATATCTTTTTCTTCCTCATTCTGATTTTGGTTTTCGTATCACGGATCTTGGTTCACACTTTATGGCATTTCCACTATCAAAAAAATCCAATCCTGCAAAGGATTGTTCATGGAACTACTATCGAGATTCTTTGAACCATCTTTCCGAGTATCATCCCGATGTTCATTGCTATACCATCATTTTCTCTCTTACGCTTAATGGACGAGGCAATAGTAGATCCAGCCATTACTATCAAAGCTATTGGAGATCAATGATATGGAACTTATGAGTATTCGGACTATACAGATTCCGATGAACAGTCACTCACTTTTGACAATTATACGATTCCAGAAGACAATCTAGAATTTGGTCAATCATGTTTATTAGAAGTGGACAATAGAGTGGTTGTACCAGCCACGTGTGAGAGATCGTGCCTCCAGCCCGTTTTTGGTGTTAGGCCAAACCTACGTGAATGGGTGGAGTTGTGTTATTGCCTCTCAAAATGGAGGTTCAACTGATTATATTTTCCCCTTTAGATTAAGGGTTTTACAATGGAGTCACCACTTATTTAATTATTGGAATAAATAAGAAAACCAAAATTGAAAAATTCTTCATTTTATTGATTTGCAAATGAATTTATATTGATCATAAGAAATTACATTGCTTTGGTCCTAGATACAATCTAAAATAAAGTACATGGCTTTGTTTCCTAGTTACAATTTAGACATTGAAAATTACATGGATAAGCATTAATCTATCAACCCTTGATCTATGTTCGGAGGCTACATTATAACATGGGAAGGTGTTAGGCACCTATCTTGCCCGATAAAACCAGTCTTCTAGATTATGGTGGCCAATACTTATATCATATCATCCAATATGTTATCAATCAAGTTGCATGTTGAATTTAATGTGTATGCAAGTAATAAACCTTAATTCCACTTATTAGTCATGATTGAAAAATAAATTCTAGTGAATGTGTGTGAACAGTGATATCCTAGATTCAAGAATTTGAGAGAATTATGAAACAAACATGTTTTTCATATTTTTTATGTGGAGTTAAGATCAAAGCTAATGTTAAGCATGAACATGTGATGAACAACCAAGAACACGTGAAGAACGATATGAACATTTAAGAATATCATGAACATTTAAACATATTCAAGGAATTTAAATAATCACTAGCATGCTCTAATCTTAATCTCATCATAGTAATATAAAGAAACAAGTTAGAGAAAAGGATCATACCTACATGCAAGATCCACACAGTAGATGAGGAGACTCTTAGTGGAGGTCCTAATGGTGGAGTAGAAAAGAAGAACTAGGAAAGGGAGAGGGAGAGAGAGTCTCACTCAATACCTTGAGTTTTAGGAAGACCAAGATATGACAAGACTACTCAACTTCACTAGAACTCAAGAGGGGAGAGGAGAGGGTATTTTCATGTCTAGAATAGAGGAGATGGGGGTTTAATATAGTTGTAGTAGAAAAAAATATGAATGGAAGGTCATTTAATGAAGGTTGACAAAGGATCAAAAGGAATTTTGAACCTAGACCCTATTTCAGACTTTGTGGAAAGTTGGTGCATTAAATGTAGAGATTGGTGGGAGTGATGAGCAAGGAAAATTCTGTTTTTCCCGTAGCTATTGTAACAACCCGCAGAGTCAAATTCAAAAAGTCATATCTTACTCAATTCTGATTGGAATTGTCTTGTTCTTGTGCTCAAATTGAAGCCCCAGATATCTAGTTTCTGGAAACATTAACCTCACTCATAGATTCAAAATATTCTGAGAGATATTAACGAAATGGTGAGCATAGGTCATTTGTGATAGTGCATCTCGACCATTAAAACTTGATTTGCTAATAACTTTCTATCCGATGGTCCGATTAAGGCTTATGACCAGTCAATTTGATTTTTACAACATCAAGATCATTTTGATGAAATGAAATTAAGGATCTAGTTGTCACAATTAAGATGCCTATCTTCAAGATGAAATTACCCTCCATGTGAAGTTAAATGCGGGTTGCAAAATGGGGTGTCAACACTAAGCCACACGACTAAACATACCAATAATCACCAAATTCATATGGAGGGACTTGGTTGATCAAAAGAAATTCCCTCTTTTGGGGAAGGGCAAAAAATCCAAATTCCAATGGTCTCATGCGTACAGAGGTAGGTTAATTCTATGTATGGTGGAAATTACCAAGGAATCTAATGAGGCTCAATATCTCTCCCGCAAATCTTTGTCTCCACGCGGAATTTGCTGTGGATAGGAAACGGGATAGGGAGTACGCTAGACAATTAATAAGCAGTATGGTATGATCTTCCTGAATGCAATAGAGAGGTGGGCTCCAAGGCAGCCCCTGGAAAGACTCCTTCAAGCGTCTCTATTTGCAGCCTTCTCCTTATTAGGAAATTTAGACCTCGATTGATAGAATTAACAAGTTTTAAACCCAAGTTGTTAATTAGATTTATTATTAATAAAACTTGTAAAAATAAACAAACATCAATACTATGTCAAAATCATGCAGCGGAAAAATAAATAAGACAAGATATGATGACCCAGGAAAACCAATGAAACAAACTAGTTTCACAGTAAAAAACCTGGGGGGAAACCTTCTCGAAAAGAAATTCACTATAGTAAAGAGAAGTTTCAGACCTAGTACAAAACCTTTGTCCTTAGATTCTACAATCCCCGTAAATGAACTTACAGCAGAAGCCTTCTACCGCTTGAGAACCTCTGAACTCTTCAATATATGAATGCCACCCTTTGATGCACGAATCCCAAGTACGTGACTAACCAATTGCATAGATCCCGATCGCGACTTAATCACCAACTAGAAGAAGATGTTGGCTGCAAAGTTCTTCACTTCATCAACAATGAAGATCAAGAAGCACTTGGTTACAAAACCCTAAGGCGCAAAGACGCAGTAGCTTCTTTCAGAAAGAATAAGGCATCGATCACCTTTTGCATATGTTCACCTTGTATTCTCTTATGTGATGACCTCTAAAATAAGCCTTATATAGGTCTAGGGTTGTGAGAAAAGAAACCCTACACATACATGTCATCATGGGCTGAAAATCAGATCTGAAATCTGAAATTCGTAAAGCTCGACAGATAAGGTGTCGGCGGTGTGTGAGCCAGGTGTCGAGGATTAAAACATCGGACACTAGAGATGAGGCTCGATCAATCCACCAGGTGTTGAGAAGCTATTGAGGGGACAGAAACTTTCTCGATCGATTGACTAGCTATCGAAAAGGTGTCGAGATTGCAGTAAGAAACACCTTAAGAGGCTCAATAGATAGCTTAGCTGTCGAGAGGTGTCGAGAAGCTATCGAGCTTTAAAAACTCAGCACTTCTTCACTTGTTTCTTGGACAGACTTGATGACTTCAACACTTGATCTTGAAACTTTGTTTCTTGAAGTATTTAAACACATCCTAGAACTACCCAATTACAAGTAAAGTGCGTTTTGTCAAAGGATTAGCCAATTACATAAAATCATGACATATGTTCTTAACATGTGAACCATATATGTCCTAACACTGTTCATAAACTCAAACCTCATTCTTCTGTAGTTGATGTTACTGATTAGCCTCACTCTTCAGGCCAACATCTTCTCTTGCTGTTGGTGACCTCGGAGGATTCAAGTCTCCTGGCACAACATATTTATTCTCGATGGCGATTACATAATGTTTCCCAAGCTAAGACTACTCCAGAAGATCTGCAATCTAGCCAAGTTGCTTCCTCAGATTCTGGTTCTTTGGCTCCAAACTAAAGAAATGGATCAAAAAAAGGGGGGACTTCCATAACAGGGTGTACTCCGATCGGTGGGGGGGAATCTTTGGCTCTATCAAACATACGGGGAATTGGAGGTAGCATTCCACCAATGTTAAGTCATGGACTGTTTCCTTCAACCCTTTTTCTATGTGTTGGTGTTCTATATGACCCCACTCTGTTTGACCTTCCCCTCTCCGCTTCACCCTTATAACCCGCCTCGCAAAAATGGTAGGGCGGGGATGGGGCAAGATTTTAGCCTTACACCATGGGACAGGGCGGAGATGGGTTTACACTTTTTAGATCGACCCCGGCTCGTCCCCGCCCTGCCTCGTGTTGATATAAGGGTTATAATTATAAAATTTTCATACCCTAAAACCCTACTATTTAAACAAACGTATCAAAATTATTTTATTCTACCCAACTTGACTATTTGCCTCTCTTTTCTCTCTAGTAAGGTTGGAATTAAGGTACCAATTTTTTTTTTATGTATTCGGAGTTTAGATTATTTTGTTATGTATTATACTATGAGATTTTTGTTTTTTTTGTGATATTATCTTGTTATGGATAATATTATTCAGTTTTTACTAAAAATTAGTTTAATTTAATGGGATAAATTTAATTGTAATTTCAAGTATATTGTTATTAATGAAACAGATTTTATTATAAAAAAATTGTAATAGTTGTGAGGCAAATTAACAAGAAATAGAGTTTTGCGGGGACATGGGGTGGGGCTTCGCGGGGCCCCAAGGGATGAGGATGGGGCAAGATAAAACCATGCAGAGTGGGGGCGAAGATCCCATCCTTTAGCTCTGCCCCGCCCCATTGTCATCCCTAATAGATTTTGTTTGGCTATGTGAAGTCTAGTTGTGTTTAATTCGGATTATGACCTGACCCGATATAAAAGTACTACAATTTTTAATGGGAGATTTTCTAAGACTTAGTCCATGTATCTAAGAGTTTCATTAGATACATTCCTTTGCTTCACATGTGCAAGTTTGAAAGCGCAAAGTTATGTAGATGCTGATTTAGCGGGTGATATAGACAGTAAAAGGAATACTACTGGGTTTGCATTTACTCTAGGTGGTACAAGTATATCTTGGGCTTTAAATCTATAGAATATTGTTGCTCTGTTTACTACTGTTTGAGTATGTTGCAACGACTCAAGCCGCCAAGGAGATGATTTGGCTACATAGCTTCTTGGTTGAATTAGGTAAAAGTCTGGAGATGGGCACTCTCTATAGTGATAGCCAAAGTGTTATTTTTCTTGCTAAATATTTGTGAGAGTGTCTTTTTCGGGATACTCGGGCCCAAGAATCCCGAGCCTGAATGAAAAAGAAAGGATTTGGTGGAGTGGGCCTTCACTCACATGACTAAATGGGTGTTTAAGAATCAAGTGAATGCAGAGAATACTCCACGACAACATACAGAAAAAAATGACAAACAAGGATATCGAGGAGTGCCAAAAATTAACAACGTAAGTTAAGAAAGAAAGAAAAGCAGGATTAGCAAGACGATAAAAAAAAAGTATTGTGGGGATCCTAGGAATTATGAAACAGTATTTCATTAAGGCATTATCTGTTTGATTACGTAAAGCTCACTAGGACGTGATACAAGGTCCAATCAAGCTCAAAAATTGCAGCCTTGAATGGCTATTTCAGCCTTCAAAACTTGCGAAGTTTGATTCTCGTTGGATCCGAGTATGTGCCATAGTTGCTTTTACAGGATATCGGGAAGCGATTTGTTTTCCTTTAGTATTTTCTTTTTCGCATGCATTTTTTTCGATAGTTTTCCCTAGAGAATCTCTTCTTTCTTGTGTTTCTTTCTTTTTTTTCTCATCGCCTTCTTCACAACCCATCCCCTCCTTTTATAATGGAGTTTTTGGGCATCCGGGAAACCATTGGTTCCCCTGTTTTGCTTTCTGCGAACAGAGCACGTCTTGTCCCCTGTTGTCTTGGTAAGTCCTTTTTCCGTTTCTTCTCATTCTTTCCTTCTCTCGATTCGATCCTTTTGAAAGCTTCGGTTGGCTATCTTCTTTGGGAGTCTTTGAGGTATGCCCTTCTCGGCATCCCCACTTCTGGCACCTTCTGCTTTTCCTTTTCTTTCCTATTTGGGCGGAATCCCGTCCTACCTTTTTAAAGATCGTTTGTTGTCATCCTTCTTCCCTGTCTTGGTTCCCCGAGGACTCTTTCTCGTCTCGTGCCGTGAGAAGTCGCTCGCGCTTTTTGTTTTTTTTTCTTGTTTTCTTCTTTTCTTTTCTCTGTCTTCTTTCTATCGAGCTGTCCCGATCTTCCTTCTTCTTTGTGCCTCGAAAGGATCCGCGCCTATTGATGGTGCACGAGGATCCTTGCTTCTTATATTTTGCCGTGATCCTTTCTTTTTTTTTCTCGGATGCTTTTCTTTTCGGGCTTCGGGATCCTCGGGCCTTTCGTATAATCCCTTTGGACTTGGCTTCAGGCTCAACTCATTTTTTTGGGCTTAGCTTATTCTTTCTTGGGCTTATTTTACTATGATCTCTTTTTTTTTTTAGACCTCAACATTTAGCCCCCCGAGCTCGTGGGTTGCCTGAAACCCACGCGTGAGTGATTTAGGTTTCCTAAGATTTTCGTGGCATCCCCCCTCTTTTTTTTTTTTTTTTTTTTCTTCTCTTGGGTTCCCTTCCTCTTTACTTGGGACCCCGGCTCTTTTTTTCTGCTTCTAGTCACCTCCTTTTTAAGTGTTGTATTCCCTTTCTTTTTTGCAGCTTCCTCTTTATACGGGACGTGGCGGTTGGGTATTTGAGGTAAAACTCCTCTACCCACTTTTCTCGTTTCCCGTTATTTCTCATTAATAACTGCTGTAATTCCTACTTCAAATTAAATTCTTTGGCAATCGGCGCGTCTTTCCATAAACTATTTTCCCCAACTGCTATTTGCGCCTTTATTGTAGCCGTTTCATCTTATCACTTTGCTTCTCCGAGTTTTTCACTCTTTGTGTTTCTCTTTCTTTTTCTCTTCTTCTCTGTTACTCTGGTCTTCCTCCTTTTCGCACCTTCAATCTCTTTTCTTCTCATAGTGTGTGTTGTTTCCATGGCTTCTTCTTCTTCTCGAAAGAGGAGAGAGCGTACTCTCAGTCCTTCCGAGGGTGAAGGTTCTTCCGGTTCTGCTCCGAGCGATTCTCACGAGGTTCCGAACGTCCGCCTTTCCCTTTACGGGATCCTTGGTATTCTCTCGTTTATTTTTTCCTCGTATATCTCATGGTGAGGCTCCTCCATCCCCTCACGTTTGGCTATTTTTCCGGCCAAGCGGGTTTCACTGTTCCGCCCGGGTTCGACCCTAGAGAGATTTTCGATCTCCAGATCGGACAAAGGAATCCGAGAGGCGTTCCTATTTTCTTTGATTTTGTTCCGGGAAAGATTCGGGGTTGGCCTATATGGGTAGACAAGGAAGCGTCGATGCTGAGTTTGTGGGTCGTTTGGAGCGCGCCGGCATCCTAAAAGCGTGGCTATTTCCAGAAACCTTGAGGGTTTCGAGACGCCAAAGGGCTCGGGCATGCAGTGCGTCGTTGGTGTCCTTCCCTTCATACTTTTTTCTTTTCTACTTGGTGAATTGACGATCACCTTGGAGGATGTGGTTAATAACTTCCTCCTCCCGGTGTTTGGTGAAGAGAATCCCTTTGATATTGATCTTTTCGGTGAGGATCTCGTGGTAGAAGAGAAATTATTTGGTCATTTTGGTGGTCGCTCCGCCTCTCTCGGTGGTGGTGGTTTCGGCTAGGATGGGGAGATGGGTGATGACCCTCTCTCGTGAAAAGGATAAGGAAGTGAGGTGGGCGGTTTCTGGCCTTTTGGCTTAGTAAGTTTTTGTTTAGTGAGTTCCCGGGTACGGAGTTAAGTCTTCGTTTTTCCGTTGGCAATCAAGTTGGCTCGAGGTACCCAGTATCCTTTGGCCCCTCTGTTTTTTGGGTCATGTTTATTCTCAATGGACCAGACTTCATGGAGATGAGGCTGAGGGTGATTCTTGTTATGTGATCACTTCATCTCTTCACCGTGCCATTCTTGATTTTCATGTGGGACCGTTCTGCAGCCTACTTTGGCTAAGTGCAGAAATTTGAAATTTGTGAAGGACAAGTTCCAAGGATCCCCGACATAGTGAAGGGTCTTTGTGGCAATTCTACGATGCCTTTCCCATTATTTTTCGTTGGATTAGCTTGAAAGGTGGTGGCCTCAATCTTGTGGAGTTGTTTGACCAAGCGGGGAGCTTATATTGGAGATCCCCTCATGAGTTTGGTCCTGGCTTTGCATGTGATTCGTGTTGTCTTCTTTTTTATCTTCTACGGGTAATACCTTTGACTTGCGCCGTGGTGATGAGGGCGCGTCGGCTTATCTTGCCTGCATTAGTCCCTCCTAGCTTTCTGTGCCTTCTTCAAGTGGCCCAAAATATACTCATTATTCAAGCACATCGGGTGCTTGACGAGTTTGGTTTTGATCAGGACATTCCGCCAGTTTTTAAGGATGTGGTGCCATCCCTTCCTTCCTTGGATCCTTTCTTAAGGTGCAGGCCTTTTCTTCGGGTCACGGAGGAGCCCCCAATTTGTAGTGCCTAACTCCCGAGAGAGGAGTCTTTGCTTCTAGTGGCTATACCAGTTATTGGAGAAGAGTACAAAAATCTTTTGTTGACTATGTTGGCGTGATACAGTTCGGGAAGTCCCGAATTCTAGCATTGTTTCGCTCCAACAGCTAATAGACGTTTATCCCTTCCTCTCGCTGGGATTGTTTGCTTCTGCCGCCAAAGCAGCAAGACCGGGTTTGCAGAGTGGCATGCCTCCGGGGAGGTTGGGTGGCTTATGGACAGGATTTTCCCGAGACCTGGTGGGTGATAGTCTCATCATTGGTGCTTCCTCTAGGGTGCCCATCAAAAAGGGTGCAAGAGAGACAATAAGTGCTGCCATTGCTCCGAGTAAAGGTAAGGATGTCAAATTGAAGAAAATGAAAGCTGCTGATGTTGGTGAAAGTACAGGGGGTGTGGAGATAGGCTCGAGGACGAAAAGAAGGAAAACGGGAAATCTCAAGCACACTTGGCATCTCGGGAAGGCAAGGATGTCGGGGAACCTTTAGTTTCAAGGACCCGGAAGAAGACCAAGGTAGAGTCTTCTTTTCCCAGGTTCTGTGATCGCTTGATCCATGGTTCTTTAGGATCCTCTCGGTTTGGTATCCTGACCTCCTTTAGGACCCCCAGGCGTACTCGTAGTAAGCAAAAGACTTCCCGGAGAATCAGCAGAGAGAGAGAGAGAAGGGCAAGACTTCTTTCCTTCTTCTCTCTTTTTTTTTGTTGCACTCATTTTCTATTTTGCTGACGAGTGGTGATTTCCTTTGCGGTCCAAGCGTAAGTCTGATTACAAGAAGGGTAAGAGCCAATCTTCTAGAGACGACGTGGTACGTGTGTTCCCCCTTCTTCTGTTCTTTCCCTTTTGTTCTGACATTGTGTTGTTAGCATTCCCTGTTGTTGTGTTTTTTTTCTTTTTTTTTTTTTTACTTGGTATTGCCTTCTCCGCTTCTTCTTCCTTTAGGTGGAGGTATCCCCTCCTGTGATCGACAAGGCTGCAGGGGAGGAAAGCATCACGACTCTTTTGTCGTTTTTCTGTTATGGGGGAGGAGCCCCCTCGATGATCCCGCCGAGGAAACCGGGCAACCGATGCAAGGTTCCCAGGATTCTCGGGATCCCAAAGCTTCTAGGATCCCATCATCTCAAAGTCCCCATCTTGAACGCACTCCTAGTCCTATCAGATTGTGTTTCCCTCAATCCTTGTCGGATAAAGGTGCTTTGGGAGACACTCCTCTATCCAAACAAACAGGTAAACCTTGTTTCCTTGAAATAGCCTTATATTTTTTACTTTCTTTTCCAGTTTTTCTTGAATTCCTCTTTTTGCTTTTCCTTTAGGTCAAACCGGTGAGAAATCTGCTCCCAGTGTTACCTCTTCTTTAGAATCAGAGAGCTCGGAAGGTGAGTGCAAGCTGCTCCCATCGTGTTTCCTTTTTCCCCCCTTTTTTTTTTTTTATATGGCGAAGCCCCCCGCATCTATCCCTTCCTTTAGCCACTTTGCCATTGGTCCTTCACCTTTTCTTCAACTTGCTTTATGTTCCTTCCCAGAATCTTCGGGAAGTCGGGGAGATCAGGAAGAAGAGGTTACGCCTCAAGCGGAACCGGTTTGTTCTTCTAAATCTGTTCTTCCTTTTCTTTTTCTTCTTTCTTCCTTTTTTTTTTTTTTTGAATACGTCGATACAGGCTTTGCGGGTTCGAGCCTGTTATCCCTGAAGGAATTGTGAGACTGTTGAAGTTTCTTGACCTTCATCCAGAGCAAAAGGCTGCAAGTCCTCCTGTCTCTCTGCAAGTGGTGACACGGCGATGGGGATGCCTCGAAGATGGCTGCCTCGGATCTTGATTCAAAACTTTCCTCTTTCTGGCTCGCTTTGATCTTTTGGAATTCAACAGTCTTCTGCCAGACCACTTTCATGTTTTTGGGTCTTCTTATGGCGCTTCTGCGCTTCTCATTCTGTGGAAGGCTTGCATTTGCTAGAGAGCCCGCTCAAGAGTCACGGGGATTTTACCAGCGGCTTCGGGGAGGCGTTTTTCTAGGCAATATTTTGATGGAGTTTCTTTGTGTCTTTGTGTTGATTTCCCTAAGGAATTCCTCTCAGAGATTCGTTGTCCGAAGAAAAGCTTCGGAGTGGAGAGGGGTGATGCAGGACCTTCTAGAGGCCAAGTTCAATTTGTCTTTTCTATTTGGATCACTTGCGTCTCTTTGGCTCATATCTTTGTTTCAAAGGCAATCATTCAAGAGTATAGACACCGAGATAGCTGTTCTTTGAGGAAGCTTTGGCTCATGCTCACAAAGTTTTACAAGACTTGAAAGTCAAGCGGCAGAGGATCCTTTCTACTTTGGCTGTTTCTGTTATTTCTCCGGATGCCTCTCTGTTGGCCGGCCTCATTCCTTAGCTTTTTTTTTTTTTCAGATTTTCATGAACAATTTGGGGTTGTATAAGTTTTTTTTTTTTTGAACATTGCTCTGCTCTTTGCTTTCTCTTTTGTGTTTCAAAACTGCTTCTTATTTCTTAGTATGTGAATCTGCCTTTTTCCTTGGATATATGTATTGTCTTTACTTTCTTGTGACTCTTTTCTTTCCCGAGTCCTGGACCATGGTTTCCACAGGCTTCACTTTGTAAGTTACGGTCCAGTGTACAGTAATTTATTGTGCAAATCTTGGGCGGGTACACTAGTATTCTTCTCTATGTATGTTTTTTTTTTTTTTGAGATACGGTCCCAGTTCATGAACTTTGACAGGTTCCCCTTTTGCCAAGTGCTAGGCTAGGTATCCTAGATATTTTACTTTTATTCTGTGATCCTAGACCTATGCACTTGGGACTTTTTGTGGGATATCCGAAATTATTTGTGAGGTGGATCCTGGGCCATATGTAAAAGGGTATTATATATTCTCCCCTTTTTTTTGACTCAGGTATCCTTCCTTAAATTTATCCACATTTGGTCTTTACAGTATTTAAAGAAAAACTTAAATGTTGAAGAAACAAGAATTTCATTAAAACATGGTCATTTTTTTTAAGGAACACAGAAAAAGTCTTTTGGTGCAGCATTGACCACAAAGTGTCAATCTATCACATGTTCCTGAACAAAATTATCTTAGACCAGAATTCTTGATAAAGGCTGAAAAATAAAAAGACAAAAATAAAAAAGGAACTTAGCAGATAGTGAAGTGGTGAAAGGACCCCGAGGTCTTGGGGATCCCCTTGCCCTTATGCATAGTATTGCTTCAGCCATTTCCCGTTTATGGGCTCTGTCAGGACTGTTCCATCTTCTTTGGCAAGGTAATAATATCCACTTTCATGAGCTGCGTTGATGATGTAGGGTCCTTCCCATTTTGGGGTGAACTTGGAAGGCCCTAGCAGGTTCCTCCTCACGTGCTCCGCCATCCTTAGCACTAATTGCCCTTTGGTTAACACTCTTGGGCGTACTGCTTGTGCATATGCTCTGGTCATTCTTTGCTGGTATCTTTGGCTCCTTTTCTTGGCCAGTTCTCTTTCTTCTTCTACTCCTTCCAGATCTACTAATCTCTTTTCATTGCTTGCGTCTTCACTTTCTCCCGATTTTCCTCGAGAACTACCCTTGGTGTAGGAATGATTAACTCCACAGGTGATGGCCTCTGTTCCATAAACCAGGGAGAATGGGGAGAATCTGTGGCTGTTTTACAGAGCTCCTACATGCCCAAAGCACATCGCGCGGATGGTCACTCCATTTTCCTCCATACTCATGCTTCATTTTCTTAAGGATTTTTAATATTACCCTATTAGTAGCTTCACTTGGCCGTTTCCTTGTGGGTAGTATGGGGTAGATCTTCCATGCTTGATGTGGTATGCTTGATTAATCCCTTCACATCTTTGTTTATGAATGGGGTTCCATTGTCGCCGATCAATCTTCTGGGATCCCGAATCTTGTAATGATGTGGTCTCGAATGAAATTTGCTACAATTTGCTCCAGTAGCTTTTTCAAAGGGATGGCCTCTACCCATTTTGTAAAGTACTCCGTGGCTGCCAGGATCCATATATAACCATTGGATGGAGGATTTATGGGCCCTATGAGATCGAGCCCCCAAGTATGAAAAGGCCATGGCGTCGTCATATTCTCGTAGGACATTTGGGTGAGTGTGAATTGCATCTCCTAGGACTTGGCAAGCATGACATGTTTTGACCAGCTCCTCGAGTCTCTTTTCATCGTTGACCGATAATACCCCAACAACAACAAGAATCGCTTGTACAGCTTCTTCTCTTCCCGGGTGACTTCCGCAATCTCCAGTGCACCTCTCGACTACTTCTCTAGCTTCCTTTGGTCCCAGGCACTGAGGGGATCCCCATGGTATCCTTTTTTGAACAAAATGTCGATTCGCAAGAAATACCTGCACGCTAGTTTTTTTGAGCTTGTGGGCCAGTTCCTTGTCGGTTGGCGGGATCCCCTGAGCCAGGTATCCTATGAAAGGAACCCGCCAATCTTCTGCAATAAACACCGCATAGCTTTCTTCTTTATCGATTGCCAAACGACATTCCTTGCATTTCCCCGTATGATTCTTTGCTTCCTTGTCCATATCGGCGTAATACCCCATGCGTTGCATCCTTCTCGTATAGGGTGACTTTTTTCGCAACTCCACATGCTTGGGCGTGTAATTCTTCTAGTTTCAACTTTCCTTCCTTCTCGGTGATACACCTGGACAAGTATTCCTCCCAGAGTCTTCTATACAATTCTCCTTCTATCCGAGTGTAATCCATTAGTTCTTTGATGTTCCCTTTAGGGCTCGCCTCTTTCATCCTTTCTTTTTGACTTCGTCCCTCCGGTCCCCACTGTTTGGATTCCCGGGGTACATCCCTTGGAGGATCCTTACAATAGAATGTTCTGCCTTCCTATTTTTATCAGCGTATCCCTCTCATTAAATGGTATTTGGGATCCCTGGGTGGCGAGAGCATCTGCAAACTGTTTTCACTTCTTTGAGTGTATTCTATCTTTGAAGGTTTGAAATTCCATCTCCAGCCTTTGCGCCCAAGTCCTGTAGGGTGCTAAGCTTTGTTCCCGTAATGCAAAGTCACCTTTCACTTGGGAGACTACAAGATTAGAATCTCCCAAAGACTCTCATATGTTTCACTCCTATCTTTGAGTGCTATAGCCAACCCAGATTAAGTATGCCTCATACTCAAATTTGCATTATTAGAGCATGAGAAACCGAGCTTGAAAGACGGGGGCATGACATCCCCATTTTCGCGACTCAGTACAATTCCTACCCCATTTGAAGTTCTTTGTAGCTGACCCGTCAAACCTCATGGTCCATTTCTTCCTGGGATCTCCATCTTTGCAATCTCACCAGGGATTTCTTCGCTCGGTGGGCCTTCTTCCTTTCACGGGAATTGAGCTAGCAAATCTGCTATGGCCTGGCTCTTGACAGCCTTGGGAGTTCTTATACCTATATCATATTGTGAGAGCAACACTAGCCATTGTGCTATTCTTCCCGTGAGAAGGGGCTGGTGCAGGAGTGCTTTTATGGGGTGGGACTTGGTTACCAAGAGGATTTGGTGAGTCGAGAAGTACCTCTTCAACCTTTGGGATGCATAAACAATTACTAGGCAGGCTTTCTCTATTGCGGGGTACCTGGTCTCGGTATCCTTGAGTGTTCTCGCTTACATAATATATGGGCTGCTCATTTCCTTGGTCATCTTCTTGTGCCAAAGCAAAGCTCCTATTGCCTCGAGAGTTTGATGCTAAGTATAGCAACAGAGGTCGCCCACGTCATTGGTGCCTGGAGGGTGGGCGGATGGTTCATAATGCCCCGAATTCTTTGAAAAGCTTCCTGTTTGCGCTCTCTGTTCCCCAGGTAAATTCATTTCCCTTTTTCAATAGTTTGGATAGGCTGCTTTGTGGTCGAGGCTAAACCAGGCACAAACCTTCCGATATAGGAGACCCTTCCGGGAAGCTTTTGAGTTCCCTAACGTAGTTGGTCTTCTCATCGTGGCAATAGTTGTGACCTTGGTGGGTCCACGCTTATGCCTTTGTGATGTACCGGGGAACCCAAGGAACTTTCCAGTGCAGACACTCCAAAGGCGCACTTCATGGGGTTCATATGTAACTTGTATTTCCTACATCTTTCAAAGACTTGCTCAAGTACTTGGAAATGTCTGTTCAGTTTTTTACTTGACCATAATATCGTCTACATAATCTTCCATCTCCTCATGCATCATGTCATGGAAAATGGCTGTCATGGTCCGTTGATACGTAGCCCCCGCATTTTTGAGGCCAAAGGGCATTACGGTGTAGTAAAAGTTCCCAATCGGAGTTCGAATGCCGTCTTCTCTCGCATCCTTGGCTGCCATGCGGATTTGGTTGTATCCACTGCACCCATCCATAAACGAGAACATTGAGTTTCTGCGGTGAATCTACAAGGAGGTCGATATTGGGCAAGGGGAACTCATCTTTAGGACATGCCTTGTTCAGGTTGCGAAAGTTTACACAAAAGAACGGACTTGACCATTTTTCTTCTTCACAGGTACAATGTTGGAAAGCCATTTTGGGTGTTGGATGGGTTTGATAAAACCAGTTGTTAGTAATTTCTTGACCTCTTGGACTATTTGGGCTTCTACCTCGGTGTGGAAGACCCTGGCTGGTTGGACTCTTGGTCTCACCCCTAGGTCCACATTAAGAGAATGGACTACCAACTCCGGGTCTAAACCAGGCATCTCATCATAGGTCCATGCAAACACATCTCTGTATTTTTGAAGTAAGGTTACCAGTTGTTCTCTTTCTTGAGCCACCAATTGATTGCTAATGAAAACAGGTCTTCGGGATCCTGGTTCTGTTCCCAAGTCTACTTCCTTTAGTTCTTCCTCAAGCTGAATCGAGCCTCTTTAATGGTTCTTTCGGGATTTCTTCTTGGGCCATCATGCAGCTTGGTGGTCCGGGACCTTTCCCGCACAATGCATTCGGGTCCCACGCACCTTCACAAACGATAAATTAGCCTTCTCCCGGGTTCCCGCACCACCACACATTCTCGGGATCTCAAGAGTGGGCTCCCACTTTTGTCTTTTTCTTTCTAAAAGGTTTCTCAAGTCACGGGTGCCCCTTCCTCCTCCTTCTTCTTCTAGGATAGGTGCCCCGGGGTCCCCGGTGGGGTTCTCATCATCCGGCTCCAACTCGTCATAAAACATCGTTTTCGCAAAGTTCACTTCTCCCCTGGCTGAAAGGATTATGATTGGCGAGGATCCTTATGGGCCTCCCATTCAGTCTCCCTTTAATGTATTGATGGAAAGTGGATGGAATAAGGCGATGTTTATGAAGCCACGGGCGCCCCAAAGAAAGACGTGATAAGAAACTTACGCATTAATCACATGAAACCTTGTCAAAGCTACTATTGGCCCTACCCTTAAGGCTAATCGCACGTATCCTTCTCGTTGATTCCACCGATCCCCAAAATCCTGTTATCTCCATGGGGGTCCCCGGTATCCTTCTCATCAACTAAGCCATGACTTCCAAGGTACTTAAGGCAATGAGGTTGAGTGATGCCCCGTATCCACCGTGCTCTTCGACTTGAACACCGTTTATGGTGGCCATGAGATAAAGGGGTCTACGGTGGTCCGGGTGCTCAATCTCCATGTCTTCATCGGTGAAGGTTATTGCATTGGTTGTTTCCGGAAAGCTCGGTGGCATGTGACTCGGTGTAAAGCATTCCATCCCCGAATCTCTTTGCTATGCTCATGAGAGACTCTATGGCCACCCTTCTTGCTTCTGGTCCGAATCCTAATTGATTGAATAGTGACTGAACTTAGGATTCTTCCGGAGGGTTTCGATTGTGCTCGGGTGGAAGGATCCTTGATTCTCGCTTCGCGGGTTCCGTGTATTACTACTGCTACCACCCCTTTTCCTTTGTGGTTAGGCAAGGGGTTCCTCCGCACTCGGCTCCTTCGAGTGAGTTCCAAGGTTCCTTCTTTCAACTTTTTGTGGAAGAGCTGCGAAGGGTCCAAAGAGTCCTTAGTGGAGTGCTTCACATAATTATGGATTTCGCAAAATAAAGGATTCTTCCTTTCTTCTTCGGTTGGTGGCACGGACACGGTGAATGGCCGACAACCCCATCTCCAATCCATTTGTCTAGGACATGGCTTAACTCCTCAACTGTGCATGGGATTACCGGTGGTTCCTCGAACACCTTCCCATCCGGCCTCTTCCTTTTCTCTCCTGCGATCTTTGTCATAGCTTGGGACACGGGCGACCTTTTTGTTCTCATGGTTTGCGCCGGCCCCTTACGGTTCTCTGTAGCAGGTCAGCAAACTGTGTGATACATAAATTTTCAAGGTTGAGCCTGTAATCAAAAAGCATGTTGGCTATACAGGTTTCCACGGGCTCCTTTTCTTCATGGTCTCCATAGCGGTCTAGGGACACATCTTCGAATCTTTTAATAAATTGAACAGGATCTTCTCCCGGTCTCTCGCCTCACCATTTGCGGTTCCGGAAAGTGATTTTGTCTTCACCAGGGTAATATTTGGCGCAAAATTTTTCCATCATCTCATCCCCAGGTCTTGATGGACCCGGTCTCGGCGTGGTGTATCGGTGTATGCCCTATCCACTAAGGATTTGGCAAATTCCCTTAGACATAATTCTTTGTCTCTGCATAGGGGCCCATAGTGTGGACAAACCTACTCACATGTTCCACGGCACTTCCATTCCTCCCATCGAAAGGATGGAACTTTGGGGGTTCGTATCCCTTAGGATATGGTTTGCCAAGAAGTTCTGGGAGGGAACGGGGATCCCGAGAGAATTGCTTGGGGATCCCCGAGAGTTTTTCCTTTCTTGCTCCAGGAGGGCATTGACGTGCGCCAAAGTGTCAAATGCGAGGGTTGGCTCTTCCTCCCACTGCTGACCCTCCTTCCGGCTGTGTCCCATCTTGGTGGCGAGTAGGGGGAATATTGTCTTTGATTTCCTGTGTCCTGCCTTCTTTGAGAAGACGAACTTCTTGCTCCGGATCCTTTAGCATTCTTTGTCATCCGGCCATTAGGTCTGGTTCTGTCTTGCGTGTCTTTGTTCCGACACAACCTCCTGTTCCACCAAGGGTATCCCACCTCCTTGCCTGGAGAGTTCCTCGTTTTCTCCTACAGGCTCGAGGCCGTAGGTGGCACATTAGTTCCTTTCTTTGTTTCTTTGTCTTGGAGGCATTCTCTGTGAAGGGATTGTTTCTTCCTTCTTCTTTGCCCGGTCCCCGGTGGAGTCGCCAAAATGTGAGAGTGTCTTTTTCGGGATACTCGGGCCCAAGGATCCCGAGCCTGAATGAAAAAGAAAGGATTTGGTGGTGGGCCTTGACTCACCGCAACTAAATGGCTGTTTAAGAATCAAGTGAATGCGGAGAATACTTGACGCAGGACAACCAGAACAAAATTGAAATAACGGAAAAATAAAAGATATGACCTAGGAGTCAGCACCTAGGCCTTGCTTGGAGTCAGCACCAAGCTGGGAAACCACTAGGAGTCAGCACCTAGGGTAGACTCGGAGTCGACACCGGACCAAAGAAAGACCAAACGGCCATTGTTTTCATTCATCAAAATATCAACTGTCTCCTCAAGGAGTACAATAGGTTGCTTATAAAGGATTACTAAACCCTAGTTCTAATTGGCTAGGAAACCCTAATTGCCTTATTACAAAAATACCCTTCTTTGGCTAGGAAACCCTAATTGCCTTATTACAAAAATAACCTTACTTCTAAATTAAAATACTAAAAGCCCAATAAACTACTAGGACCTAAAACATAAAAATACAATTGACTTGCAAACATAAATAATATTAAATAATAATTCTCTTTCATCTCCCGCATCATTCTCCTCTGGTTGGAGAAAACTCGACCTCGAGTTTTAAAGCATTGAAGGATTAGGATGCTGACAAACAACACTTGCTTCAAGTTTGAAATCACCTTAGGGAGCATAGGGAAAAGAAAAACCTTGAATTCCACCGCATCAAACTCATTTGGAATAACAAAATCAATGTGTGGAATCAGTATAATCTCTTCTTGAATCTTATGAGTCATAGGAAGCACTTTGGTTTCAACCTCTTCGACTTCACCAAGATGTAGATCTTCAAGGACTGTGGAGGGTTGATTAGAAGCACATTCAACAACTTCAACTTTCCCATCATGTGCACCCTCTAATATAATACTCTCTTTAGGCGCCATCTTTTCACCTTCTTTGTTCTTCAATAGATTCATTTCCTTGCACGCTTGTTAAAGCAACACTTGTCGAAGCATGTACGTCTATGTCAACATTAGGCTTTGGTGTTCTTTGGAGGATTCTCCACGACCAAGATATCACCATCAATGTTCTCTTCTATGGGGGTAGTAATAAGTTCATTATGATCAATTATCTTTGGTTTCCCAATTGAATCGGGTTGAGTCTTCATTTGCTTCATCCGAGCGATCTGTCTTGAATCTCTTTCATGAGCTTTACTGATTAATTCCGTTACTTTCTGGTAGATAATTCCTTGGTAGATTGTTCAAAAGTGCATTGAGGACATGATATGGGATGAGGATGAGGAGTCATCGCATTTGCTTCAACTTGAAAAGTACCACACCGAGATCGGGGTAGATACTTAGCTCGATAGTATGGTGACAAATACTCATCACAAAGCCTTTCTTTCATATCTTCCCACACAAGAATGGGCGGGTTCATAATCCATATAACGGAAACGTTCAAGATTCTCCCAAAACCTCGTGCTTTACCTATTAACTTCGACTTGGCATACCTAACCTTTATGTTATCGCAAAATTTGCCCGCTCAAAGAATTGCTCCATCCCATTCATCCAGTTGATAAAATCTCGTGGATAAGCTTCATAACCATCAAAATAAGGTGCTTCTAATATTTCCATGATTCTCTAAAATAGTGCGTCAAAAAATAGTTTGGAGCTGGAACAAGAACCTGGAATTTCTTTGTGATGTTCTGGACGAGATAGTCTTTGGGCTGAACAGGCTTGATCGGTGTCATCACTGTGCCTGGACTCGCTTGGTTTTTTTTTTTTTTTTTGCAAAATAATAAAAAATACACTGCTGGACTTAAGGAACTACAGACTTAAAGAAAGCAAACAATAGACTTAAAAAGAACGCAAACTACGGAGACGGACTTTAAAAAAGAAAGGAAACCATAGGAACGAAAAGAGACAACATTCTCTAAAGGCGAAAAGAGGCTTGGTGATGGACGCGGTGCTAGGGATCGACGGCTGTGGTGGCGCGAAGATAGGGAAGACATGAGCGGCTTGAATCGTAGAGGAGTGGCGGCGCGATGTCTTGGGTCTTGGCATCGGTGGTGGTCAACGTCCTCGGCAGCGGTAGTTGAAGGTGAAGATGTTTTCGGCGGCGGTGGGTGATGGGTCGGCGGCGGCTAAGTCTTTGGTCCGTGGGTTTCGGCGGCTGGTGGGTCAATCTCAACGGTGGTGAGTCGAGGTTGCCGATGGGTCTTGACGTGGTTTTTTTTTCTCTCTTTGTGGTTGCAAGGGATTTGGAAACTTGATTGTGGGTTCTGGACTAGAGGTTTTCGGTTGGCTTCAAAATCTGGTTTTTTTATTATTTTTTTTTTTGGTGATATTTTACGGCTCTTTCTTTGCGGTGGTGATGCTTCAACAGATCGGTGTTTGCTCTGATACCAAAACGGACGCAGGACAACCAGAACAAAATTGAAATAACGGAAAAATAAAAGATATGACCTAGGAGTCAGCACCTAGGCCTTGCTTGGAGTCGGCACCAAGCGGGAAACCACTAGGAGTCAAGCACCTAGGGTAGACCTCGGGAGTCGCACTGGACCAAAGAAAGACCAAACGGCCATTGTTTTCATTCATCAAAATATCAATTTGTCTCCTCAAGGAGTACAATAGGTTGCTTATAAAGGATTACTAAACCCTAGTTCTAATTGGCTAGGAAACCCTAATTGCCTTATTACAAAAATACCCTTGCTGGCTAGGAAACCCTAATTGCCTTATTACAAAAATAACCTTACTTCTAAATTAAAATACTAAAAGCCCAATAAACTACTAGGACCTAAAACATAAAAATACAATTGACTTGCAAACATAAATAATATTAAATAATAATTCTCTTTCATCTCCCGCATCAATACTCCCGACAACATACAGAAAAAATGACAAACAAGGATATCGAGGAGTGCCAAAAATTAACAACGTAAGTTCAGAAAGAAAGAAAAGCAGGATTAGCAAGACGATAAAAAAAAAAAAAGTACTGTGGGGATCCTGGGAATTATGAAACAGTATTTCATTAAGGCATTATCTGTTTGATTACGTAAAGCTCACTAGGACGTGATACAAGGTCCAATCAAGCTCAAAAATTGCAGCCTTGAATGGCTATTTCAGCCTTCAAAACTTGCGAAGTTTGATTCTCGTTGGATCCGAGTATGTGCCATAGTTGCTTTTACAGGATATCGGGAAGCAGTATTTGTTTTCCCTTAGTATTTTCTTTCTGCACAGATTTTCTGATAGTTTTCCCTAGAGAATCTCTTCTTTCTTGTGTTTCTTTCTTTTTTTTCTCACCGCCTTCTTCACAACCCATCCCCTCCTTTTATAATGGAGTTTTCGGGCGCCCCGGGAACCATTGGTTTTTTTTTTGCTTTCCGCGAACAGAGCACGTCTTGTCCCTGTTGTCTTGGTAAGTCCTTTTTCTGTTTCTTCTCATTCTTTCCTTCTCTCGATTCCGATCCTTTTGAAAGCTTACGGTTGGCTATCTTCTTTGGGAGTGCTTTGAGGTATGCCCTTCTCGGCATCCCCCCCACCTTCACGCTTTTCCTTTTCCTTTTCTTTCCTATTTGGGCGGAATCCCGTCCCGCCTTTTTAAAGATCGTTTGTTGTCATCCTTCTTCCCTGTCTTGGTTCCCCGAGGACTCTTCTGTCTGTGCCGTGAGAAGTCGCTCACGCTTTTTGTTTTTTTTTTCTTGTTTTCTTCTTTTCTTTTCTTTGTCTTCTTTCTATCGAGCTGTCCCGATCTTCCTTCTTCTTTGTGCACGAAAGGATCCGCACCTATTGATGGTGCACGAGGATCCTTGCTTCTTATATTTTGCCGTGATCCTTTCTTTTTTTCTGGATGCTTTTCTTTTCTGGGCTTCGGGATCCTCCGGGCCTTTCGTATAATCCCTTTGGACTTGGCTTCCGGGCTCAACTCATTTTTTTGGGCTTAGCTTATTCTTTCTTGGGCTTATTTTACTATGATCTCTTTTTTTTTTTAGACCTCAACAATATTATTTTTTTCATTCAAAGTCAAAGCATATACAGATAAGATACCACTTTATTCATTATCTTGTTAAAGATGGACTGGATTGATACGAGAAGATTTGTGAATCTAAGAATCCGGCAAATATGTTGACTAAAGGTATCACAATTGAGAAACTGAAACTATGTGCAGTTTCAGTTGATCTTCTAGCTTGAGGACAAGAGGATGAGTTGCAATGATGAGGGATTGTGTTTGGAGGTATGCGGCTAATGTTAGTGATTGAACTAGTTTCCAAGTGGGAGATTTATTGGGCTATGTGGAACCTAGTTGTGTTTAATCTAGATTATTATCCAACCCGATATAAAAGTTCTATGATTTTTAATGGGAGTTTTTCTCATGATAGAAATACGGTTGTTTCTGATTAGAGTTTGGTGTGTTATTTTGAGAGAGAAAAATTGTACTGCGACATCTCATATTTTTCCCTATAAATAGTGAAGACACTTCAACTCCGTGGACGTAGACAAATTGTTGAACCATGTAAATCACTAGCACATATATTTTCTCTATTTTTGCATCTCACATATCTAGGAATTTTGATATATATTCCCTACAAATTTATCTAACCATTTTCTTTCTTTTGTGTAGAATAGCAGTATATGTCAACTAACTATCAAACTTAAAATTTGTGTGTAGTATAACTTGCCCCGCCATCTCTTAAAAGTTATCATGGCTTTTGAGTGGAGTTGTGGTATACCTTTGTGTTAGAACCCCTTTCCATCTCCCTTGTGTGTGTGTGTTTGTTTCTCCAAAAAAAAAATTGATCACAAATCTAGAGACTTTTCCATAGCTATCTAGCATTAAAGGATTTACCATATCTCATATCTGCAAAGGAAGAACATCAAACCACGACCCTTTTTGTATTCTCTGTGGACCACCATAACTTTCACTAGTTCCAAAGGCTTGCCGGTGATATGAACACCCATAGACGTCCACATATCATGTCTCAAGGCTTTAACAATGATCGAATCCTATGACGAATGGAGAGCACAAAAGAGAGGTTCAATATATATTTTAGTAGAAAATTAATTACACTTCCCATGCCTAAAACCCTCTTAGGGTTGGATTGAGATCTTCTAGATTTCCTAAGGTTAGGATTTTTTCTTTTATAGGTGGTCTGAATGGCTATCCTTTGAACCCCAACTAGCCTAGATCACTTAGCCCATTATAAACTGTAAACATAAAATCCCTAGTTTGAAATCAAATGTTGAGTCCGGATTTTTGTTTGAAAAAATGTGAGCAAAATGTATTGTATGTAGTTTCAAGGACCACCCCCAAAATTTTTTTTTTAAAAAAATTATTATATATATGTACTAATTTTAGTAATTTTGTTCTATAAAATTACATTTTTTCCCGTAAATATCATTAATTCTTTTAAGAGTAATGCTATACTCACAAACTTTTTTACAATATTTTTACAAACTGTTTTGGTAGCAAATTCTTATTGGTTCGCATATGGACCCATCACTCACATCATTTTTTTACTTACTAGTAACCACTTATTACATCAATAATTTATAAAAAAATTTGTAGCGCTAGTATTTTCCTCATTTTAGTGACTATGAAAAAAAATTATAAATTTAAAATCTAAAACAAAATATACAAGCTCAAAAATAATAGCTCAACAACAAAAATTACGAATAAAAAAAAAAAACTCAATTAACCAATTTTATTTAAAATAAATAACCCTGCCTTTTAAAAAATTCTAAACAAAAATAATTTTGTTCTTACCATCAAAAAAAAAAAAAAAAAAAATCTCAACAGCTAAATAGTAACAAAGTCAAAGATTGAAGCTGCCGTACACAGTCAACAATAAAACCATCCCCCTTAATTCAAAGTTCTAACTTTGTCGTGTGTAATTTAAAGTACATTTTTACGGACAAGAAAGGTGCCCAAGCTCTGTATTTTAGTTTTTAGGTTTCTGCAGTTTGACAGCTATTAGATTGATCGAATAGAGAAGTTTTGGATCAAGCAAGATTAAATTGGATCAATTGAAAAGCGGCAAAATAGTAACGTGAATTTAACCCATCAAAGTGTCTAGGGTTTCCTGCACTCAAGCCTAGGCTATATAAGAAAACCCTAATGGACATAAAAGATACTTTTGGAGAGCTTCTAATTGTGCACCTTAGGGCTCTTTACCTCCTGGTCTCAAAAGCCACCATCCATATTCAAGACTAATGCTACATTAAGAACCGATGTGCTGAAGTTGCTACAAATTCCAAATCATCAAAGCTAGACTAGAATCTTAAAGTAGGTATTTGAAGTCATGGACGGAGGTTCGTGTGTAACAAACTCCATTACTGAAGAAGTCTATGGATTCAAAACTACATTGGGTAACATCAATATGTATTACTAGGTTGTAGCAATTTAGAATTTGGTAGTTCTATCTTGTAAAAACCTCAATTCAATTAGTTGATTTTTTTCCCTTAGGGATTGATAAGGTCAAGCCTTCCAAGTGGTTTTCACTTTAGAATTGTAGTTTTATTGGTTTTTTTTGGGTCACCATATTATGTGTTATTCTCTACTGCTATTTACTTTTTATTGCACAAATATTGGTGTTGCTCACTTTAATTAACCCAGGGTTGTTCATAATTGATTTAATTAAAGACTTTTCCTTAAAATTGGTTAACTATATAGTATTTTTTTTGTCAATAAAATTGGTTAATATTAGTGTTACTCTAGCTATGAGTTTGTTAAAGACACCTTGAGTGGAAGTTCTTTTGGACTTTAGAGACTTGAATCAATAGAGCTTTGATGATTTGGGTTTTTATTTTTTTGAAATTTCTGAAGGCTTGGAGCTTGATTTTAGTATAACTTTGAAACTTTGAATAACAATTTTAATGAATACTTTTCGAATGTTTTTCAAATTATTATGACGCATAAATGTTCTATAGTTTTGATACTTAGTAGTTTCTCAGGATGAGTCTCACTGTAAATTAATGTATTTGAAGATAAGTGGTCCATGTTGATTCGCCCAAAATCACAAATTTCCAACTAGAACTATTGCTTATTGGTTGTTTTCTATATTTTATTTCTTTTACTAAGATATTTATCAACTACAAATATCAAAAATTTCTCAAAAAAAAAAAAAAACTACAAATATCAACAAAATTTTTTTTTTGGCTACCACAAATATCACAATTTAATTGGAAGACTTGTCTATATTTGATGGCTCGTGGCTCTAAGTGGCCGGATACAATATAATGTCAACTAAAATGACATGCTCAATTCTAACTCCACTACTACTACGACCACTACCACAATCACCACCATTACCACTACCACTACCACTACCGTTATCTCATTGCTATTTAGAAAGTTAGTTATAACTTCAAAAAATGTTAAAAATACCCTTAATCTAATTAGATAATTTTTATTCTTAGAAAATAAAAAAAAATAGGGTTAAAATTGTAATTCAATAAAATTATTAAAAAAAAACTACCGAAGAAACTTTTTTTTCCTAAAAATTAGCACACACTTTCTATTTAAATATATCTCACGCATGTTTGATATATTTTTGGTGTAAATGCACTTTTGGTCCCTACTTTTTGGGCCATTTCTCGATTTGGTCCCTAAACTGATTTTGCTCTTAGGTCGGTCTCTGACTTTTTAAAATCGTTTTTAAAATAGTCTCTACCGTCAACCCAATTATAGAAAAAGCTGAGATGGCAAACGGTGTGTCCTACTTGCTAACATGGCTCTGACGTGGATATTAAAATATTATTAAAAAAACTTATTTAGCATTTTTAAAATGCCACGTCAGATTTAAATTAATAAAAAATTAAAACAAAAATCCAGGTTAGAAATTTTAAAATAAATAAATAAATAAACATTAATTAAATTAAATTAAGAAAAAAAAAAAGCTTTTTCAGTTTAAAAATTTGAGTTTAAAAAATGGGTTTGCTTTTCATTATTTTTTGGAAGAACATTGTTCTTCTTCTTCCCCAAGACATGAACTTCATGCTTCATGTTCTTCCCTAAATCAAACCCAATAAATCCAAGAAATCAAACCCATAAACATCCAGTAAATCAAACCTAATAAATCCAAGAAATCAAACTCATAAAACCACCCAATAAATCTAAGAAATCAAACCCATAAACATCCAGTAAATCAAACCCAAGAAATCCAAGAAATCAAACCCATAAACCTCTAGTAAATCAAACCCAATAAATCCAAGAAATAAATATATAAATCCACATCAAAAAAAAAAAAAAACCACAAATATGAAACCAAACTCACCGAGACAACTCCATCTTCGAAACACAAACACGGCCACACCGATCTCCACCTCCACTACCGACCACCCACCCCTACAAAAACCCAGAAAAACCCCACCTACAACCAAACCTGTAAACACAAATCCAAGACCCACACCAATCTCCACGGCCACACCGATCTCCACGACCCATGACCCACCCCCACTGAAATCTAGAAAAACCCAGCCTCTCCAACCAAACCCAGCCATCTCCATCTCCATCTCCAACCAAACCCATAATCCAAGACCACCCCAACCACCGATCTCCACCTCCATTACCGACCACCCCACGGAAAACTAGAAAAACCCAGAGATTAGAGAGTCGGGTTTAGAGAGAGAGAATGTCAGAGATTAAGAGAGAGAGAGAGGGATTGAAAGCTTGAACAAAGAAAGTTACAAACAGAAATACGCACCAAGAGACAGAGAAAGAGAGGATCTAAAAAAAAAAAAAAAAAACAAGAAGGATACAGACACAAACACAAAGAAAGAGAGGATCTGAAAAAGTTTTTTCTTTTTTTGTTTTTGATTTTGAATTTTTTCAGTTTAATTTTTTTAATTTTTTTATTAATTAAAATGCTGACTTGTCATTAAAATGTTGACATGGATGCTGACGTGGTATTTTTAACAATATTTTAATATCCACGTCAGTGCCATGTCGACAAGTAGGACACGCCATTTGCCACCTCAGTTTTTTTAAAAGAATCGGGTTGACGGTAGGGACCATTTTAAAAACGATTTTAAAAAGTCGGGGACTGACCTAAGAGCAAAATCAATTTAGGGACCAAATCGAGAAATGGCCCAAAATGTAGGGACCAAAAGTATATTTATGCCTATATTTTTTCCTAAAAACTAGCACGTACTAAACCCAGCAGTTTACTCATTTCCAAATCCTAAATTTTAATTTCTTAAAAATCTCTTCTTGTATAATCTCACTAACAATAAATAAATTCAAGAGTCTCATCACACGTGCAGAGTGTATGTGATGAGACTAGTTATTATTATTATTATTATAATAATAATGAAAATGTTAACCAATGGAGTATTAGTTTAAGAACTAATTTTAGAAATATTTTATGAAAAAATAATAATGTAATTAAAAGTTTCTTATTACTCTTATAATTTATTAACAATTGCCCTAAAAGTACTAGTTAATATGACTTTTATTATTTTATCAAGAGTAGTCTTCAAACAACGATTTTCACTCCATAAAAGTCACCATTTTCCCAAAAGTATCTCAAATTGGGTGGAGATCGTGGAGCACTAATAGAAATAGTGGATGGAAATGGGATTATAGGGCACTATAAGTGGGTGGGGGAAGATTACTGAACCTGGCGCAGGCTGGTAAAAAAGATGGCCACATATTCTATATGATTACCCCCAAGGTATAATTTTAAGGACTCGAAATGACATTGGTATGATCACATTCATAGCTCAGATTTTTTTTTTTTTCAAGTGTGAGTGCCCTCGATTTTTAAAGAAGCCAGAGTAACTGACTTATTTTGTAGCTATCTGCACAGAATCCAACACATGAACTAAGAAAAATGTTTATTATCTAAATTCACTGCTAAATTCACTTTTCTATCTATTATTAACCGTTTATCTATTATTAACAATCTGTCATATTAGCAAGTGTTAAATTTTTTTTTTTTTTTTTTTTATTGTATATCTAGACTTTTTTAAAGACAGAAGGTTTTAGTATGTTACCTTCTCTATATATGGACAATATTATACTATTCTCAGTTTCAACATCACCTTTTAGTTACTATTATTATTATCAAGAGCAGTCTTCCAACAATGATTTTCAATCCATAAAAGTCACCATTTTCTCAAAGAATCTCAAATTGGGTGGGGGGAGTGGGGCACCAATAGAAATAGTGGATGGCAATGGAATTGTTGGGCACTATATACGTGGGTGGGGAAGATTACTGAACCTGGCGCGGGGCTGGTAAAAAGATGGCCATATATTCTATTTGATTACCCCAAGGTTTACCTTTATGATGTGTTTGAATGGCAGGATGTGAGCACATAGATTTGGATTTGGATTATTAAAATCCAATTACTTTGTTTGGATAATTTATAAAGAGTTAAAGATTTGGATTTGACAAATTCACTAAGAATTTTAAACCTTAAAATTCTTAAATTTGAAATAACTTGTTAACCCATGGAGTTTTAGAAATCTATATGAAACTGAAATATTTATGAATTTGAAATTAAGGTTTTTCAAATCTATCACTCTAAAATTCAAATCATAATTCAAATATTCAAATGAACCCTTAAGACATTTAAAATGATATTGGTATGATCACATTCATACCTCATGCTTTTTTTCCTTTCAAGTGTGATTATCCAAAATTCTCCAAATATGTATAATATACTGTCATGCTAAAGACATGCTATTTCGTAGCAATATGCCAAATATGTACGTATATGCACAAAAGCCATCACATGAACCAAGGAAAACAAGTTGGACAAGGTTGGAAATCATTTTGATTCGGACAAGATTTTCCTCCAAACTAGTATGGAAGAATCTTGTTGAACTCATTATGTGATGCTTCATGAGACTATTAATATATATTATTTAAATAATTAAATCACACAACTTTTTTAATTAGTCATGCGATTAAAAGTATATTTGAATGGTTTTTTTAGCCACCACGTAGTAAGTTAGAGAAAGTGTTTTCTCCAACTTTGTTTGAAAATAAACTTTTTCCTTTTGGGAATTCTCTCTTTCTTTGGATTTAATTTTTTTAGCCTTCTATGCTCTTCAAATTTCTTTTAAAAAAAAGTAGTATCGAGCGCTCACCAGATTATGAATTACTATAAGACCATAACCAATTTCACACATATTTTCACAACTATTTTATGTGGCCGGTGACAGCTCCAACATTTTATTTTAGGGGGGTTAGTAAGAAGATGAATTTTACGGTGTAGTTTCCTTTTACAAATTTGTCCATAATACATACTAGCAATAAAATAAAAGATGAGAAGTGCTATGTTTTGTCTGTCATTGACATCGAGTAACAATCTATCACTTAGAATTTGTTGTGGACATAACATTTCTCAAAAAATATAAATTATAAGTTCATTTGGCACATTGTTTTTTAATACAATGAACATACTAATTATTGTTGCTAAAATTAAATCTTGGAAATCATTTATTGTTTCTAAATACAATAAATATATTAATTAGTGTTGTTAATTGAATTGCAAGTGAAATCTAAATACAAAGCTTTTATCTATTAGTTTATTTCAAATTTGTTAATATCTAAGTGGGCTTTTTCCTGAGGTTTAAGATGAACAATTTTTTGCTCTTGTTGTGGGGTTTACTTTATTCCCCCTAAATTTTAGATCAAATTGGTTTGTTGTTGGTCTTTTTCTTGTGTTTAAGAAGACCAAGATATTGTTAAGAGAATCATATTCAAGCTTATTTTAATTGGGCGTTTAACAAAATTTATGTTCAGAGTGAACAGATTTTTACTTTAGGAGGGTGAAAGAAGAAAATTAAAAAAAAATTAAATATAATTTTTTTTTTGGGCAACTCAGGGAGTTCATTTGAACCCCTTGGACTCTGCCTAGCAATGCCCCTATATGTGGCAAACTGTTACTAGTTATCTATTACTCTCATAAGAAGGTCTTTGGTATCGAATGATACCATGTCAATGGTATCAAAATCCAATAAACAAGAGACATGTCTACAAAAAATATCGAACCCACTAATAAATGAAAGACATATATTATTAGATAGTTATTTTTACACACATATCACTAGTTTATTGGATTTTGATATGAATGACATGGTATCATTTGATACAAAATATTTTCTCCATTTTTACATGGACCCAAAACTTTTTTCCACCACTTATAATCAGCCACATTGGATAGTTGTAAGAAAATAAATGAAAAATTGGTTGTGATCCTAAAATTTTTCCCAAATTATTACATGAAAAAATCTCTTAAAGGTGACTCCAAAATACTGAATATATATCATAAAACCTTAGAAACCATTAAGCTCAACCTATACCCATAGAATTCACTCTTCAAATTTCTGCTCCTAAAATTTCTTAATATTCTCTCTCTCTCTCTCTCTCTCTCTCTCTCTCTCTCTCTCTCTCTCTCTCTCTCTCTCTCTCTCTCTCTCTCTCTCTCTACGTGTGTGCATACTATGTCAGTATACCAATTCTCACCTCTTTGTCTCTGCTCCGACAATACGCATGCTTCATAATTTTATTTTTTAATAGCTCAATTCAAAGAATCAATTAACAGGTGCATTCAAATTTCAATTACTTATCTTTTAAATTTGTTAGAGATATATTAGCCCATTAGCATAGGCTCGGGCCTAATTCTACTTTGTGTGTAAGCCAAGTCTCTTACTTGTACTAGAAGTCTATTAGTCTAGGATTTATTCTACTATATATATCCATGTTATGGTTCACTGTAACACAGGTTTTGTACTACACTCTTATATAATAAAGATATAGCCCTTAAAAGTTACCTCTGTGGATGTAGGCCATAAGGCTAAACCACATAACTCTCGTATTCTTGTGTTCCTATTTTATGCTTTCCTCAAAGCATCCATTTGAGCATATTCAACATGAAATATACCATAGCTACTATTTAACATAATATTAGAGCCACCTTCCTGTGGCCGTGGTTATCTATCTTTACGGTGTGTTTAAAAGTAATCTTTTTCTTCCTTGATGTTTTTTTTTGTGTTCATCTTCTTAGGCTTTCCCACTTGTCAAGTAAAACTCTCTGGTATAGTCATGCAACCATTAGAAGTTGCATCAACACCGCAAGACCATTGCCTTCCACAAACCACTATCACAAAGCCAAACTTCATTCAAGAAATCTTCTTAACCTTATCAAATCTCAAAATTTCATTAAGCTTCCATCTTGAGTTTGAGATGGGGTGTTAGAGATATATTAGCTCATTAGCATAAGCCCAAGCCTAATTCTACTTTGTATGTAAGTCAAGTCTCTTACTTGTACTAGAAGTCTATTAGTCTAGGGTTTAGTCTACTATATATACCCATGTTTTGGTTTATTGTAACACAGGTTTTGTACTAAACTCTTATATAATAAAGATGTAGCCCTTAAGGGGTTTCCTCCGTGGACATAGGCTGTAAGGCTATACCATGTAACTCTCGTGTTCTTGTATTCCTATTTTATGCTTCCCTCTTCCAAATCTATTCAAGCATATTCAACATAGAATATACCATAGTTACTATTTTACAAATTTATGGCAAAATAAAGTATTTGTTGAAAAGTACAAAGTTCAATAAAAATAGGCTTTGTAGATAGTAGTATACCGAATCTGATTTTTTTTTTTTTTTTTCTAAATTATTGAAAATGTCACATTTTTTTATTCTTGTATCCGCTACTGATAATTTGTATCCTACATAACTCACTAGGTGGCATTATTTTTAACATTAAAGATTTTTTATTTGAGAGATAATTATAGCATGTTGTCAACCCCATGACTCAAATCTTTTTCCCTCCTAGACCCTAAATACTTTGTGCACGGAGATGTGCTAATTCAGCTACAAGACCCTTGACAATATTAAAGAATTTGATATCGCTGAACTCGATCATTACTCTTTAATAATAATAATAATAATAATAATTGTAAGGGCATAGATTGGTACACGACCCAAGAATGACCTAGACAAAGGCCCAATAAGCCCACTACAATAGATTTGTTAGAGAATGGGTTGGATACTAATCACTTAACTAGTTAAAGTTAATCATAGTGAGATAAAACACCAATAAGATAATCAAGACTACAAATTATGAAGAGAAAAGGATCCTCGGTCAGGTCCGAGGATGGTCATTGTATATATGTGTGTTTCTTTGCTCTTCGTTACAAAGTCCTTTTTCTCTCTCTCTTTTTGGCCCCCTCTCACAAGGATCTTCATTTTCCTTTTATATTTACACATAGATTATCTTAATCCTACACTTGGAGGGCTGAGATTGCGTTCCCAAGACCTTTGTCTCATCCGAAACATACTAGTAAACTTCTACCCCGCAATCTGAGCTATGCCACCACTATTCATGGTCATTTCCTCATTAATGTGGCCAAATGAGTAGTTGTCTTGCATTTAATGCGGAGGGGATGGCTTTTACACCCTTATTCCTTCGTCCTCCTCGTAACTTGTGCCAAGTTTGCTTTCTTCCCTTTGTGATATTTTAACTTCATGCACCTCCCATGGTTGATGCTCGTCCCCAAGGTTAGCTAGTGCTCGTCCCCGTGGTCAACCAATGCTCGTCCCCGAGGTCCGAGGTGTATCCTCGAAAATAATCTTGGTAGTCCATTTAGATGGGATTAGGGATCCTCATCCTCACAATAATAATAATAATAATAATAATAATAATAATAATAATAATAATAATAATTGTATGGGCAGGTTTTGGATCCTAAGCCCAAAAGATAGGCGGATTAAGGCTCAAAGAACCCAATGCAATGAATTTGTAGAGAGTGGGCTGCAACTAGGCTTCAATGACTGAGACAACACTCACGATGGATTGAAGATGATAAGAAAACAGAGACTAGCAAGTTTCTTGAAAAGAAATTTTTCCTTGGCAAAGTCCGAGGGGAGCAATTCTTGAATATATTTCTCTTAGACTTGATTACAATTACAATTCTTAATGCTACAGTGTTTTTTCTACAGAATCCCTAATGATCCCCCTATAATTGGGGTCTTTTATACTTATATTACCCTCCTTTTCTTCATCTTCACCCTCCACGTGTAGGTCAAGTTGCCTGTCTTGATCCTTAACCTATCGACCTCTTCTTGAAGTCATTGGGGGTAGCTTTAAGGCTGAATATCACTGTTCAGATATCACCTCCATATTAATGCGGCCAGAGAGTTAGTTATAGAGCATTTAATGCGGTGGTAGCAGCCTTCTCTTAGATATTTCTTGGCTTCCCTTTGTCCTATTCCCTTCTTATATTTATCCTTACCAGTAGAATTGCCTTGAGTGTTGCTCTTAATAGCAGATCAACCCTTCTAACCTCTACTCTGTTATGCTAAGGAGGCATTTCTCCTCGGACTACTTTTCCAAACCCTCATAACCAGAATCCTTCCATAAGTCACTGATTTGTATTTCTCCGCCAACATCTATATGTCCTCGGACAAGGCCCACAACCCAATAAACATTCCTAAGCCTTTCATCCCTACAATAATAATAATAATAATTTGAAAAAAAAAAAAAAAACATGCATAAGGTGAATTGATGGCACGAAACTATTTTCATATATATGATATGAAATTTTTTAATTTTTAATTTTTTTAAAGTTTAAAGATTTTTTTTTTAATAGTTTAGAGCTGGGAAATTTTTTTTATTATATTTATAAATTTTAAGGACAAAAATTGTAAAATTTTTGATAGTTTTGAGACTTAAAAATATTTTTTTTTTATTTTTTTTTTTTTTTTTAAGTTTGGGGATGAAAAACAAACTTCATATAAACTTTACAAATTAAAAAAAAAAAAAAAATCAACTTCTCTTTTTTTTTTTTATGTAATTCTTATTTATTGGTCTAAGAATATATTCAGCTAGTGAACAAGATTTGGTCAAAGCAAGAGGGATTTATAATTTTAACAACCATGTATGGTGTTTTGAGAAAGAAAGCTATTGCATGTAAAAACTAAATATTCAAGTGCTACATAATTTCCAATTCAAAATTAATCTTTTAATAGTTTAAAGTATTAAAAAACCAATAATATTGATTTTTCTTTTTTTAGTTCTTAATCTACAATATTTTGAAATTTGAAAAGTAATGAGCATATAGAAGCCATAATATCAAACGGTGGATTCAACAAAATATTAATCTTATAAACTTTTTATTAAGTGGTGTATGATGATATAAAACTTAGACAAGTAACTTGAATTTAGTTTCTATGAACATAAGTATAAAATATTTGAGGCCATAAATTATAAATTTTCATAATCAATAGACTATGCTCAACTTGGAAATGGAGTGTGTAAAATACATTTCACAATGCTTACATAAAAGTTACACAGTTACACCCTTCCAACAAATCCCTAACTCTATTCTTACAAGAGATGAACTCATTTATTGGGAAAAATGTCCTGACACTCCCTAAACTTTAACGTAGTGGTCATTACACCCCCTGAACTTTTATTTTAACCAATTTACTTCTTAAACTTTGCATATGTGCCAAATAGAACCATCTGTTAACCTAACCATTAAGTGACTAACGAAACTATCACACCTGTGCACCTCATTTTTAAAAAAACAAAAAACAAGCATCCGGACCATTTGGGAGGGGTGGGAGAAAAAAAAAAAAAAACAAAAAATAGAAGATACCTGGCTAAGCCACGGAATGTTTCAAGACAACCTCATCTTTATCTCTCACTGCAGATAAAGCTTAAGTACAAGAGCATACCAAACCAAATCAAATTCTATCAAATAAATTGTAATTTATTGTTATCTGTATGTTCAAATAAATTGTAATCTATACAACAATTATAAATACACGTACAAGCTCCCAAAAAACAGCTACAAGAAGCCACAATTATTTTCAGTCTCTACATCTCATCTCAGTTTCTTCATACAATGATATGAGGGTGGTTTCCAAATACAAACCGAAGCTTCTCTTTTACAAATTCAAGGTGGTTTTCAAACACATACTGAAGCTCCTCTTTTACAACTTCTTTTTAAACCCACAGATTGGCCACCATGGCTAACACAAGACTTGCATTGCCACTATAGGTCTCTTCTTTAACTTCTTTCTAGCGATTAATTTCGCTCTCTTGCCTTTTTCTCTCTTCGGCCAAACCCTAGCCTCCATATCCAAAACTCTCAAGCTTTAGCCTCTCACATTCAAACCCAAATCTAACCTTTACATCTTGAATCTAGGTTTCCCTCTCACAAAACTAAACGGTGAGATTGTCAACGGGACCATGATCGTCTCTTTCTTCTAGGATTCAAAACATTTGTGGCTTCCAGTTGATACTTGATTATATGGATCATCTCTCTTTCTCTCCTAGGTTTCTCTCTCTCTCAAAATTGTTTTCTCTCTCATTTCTCCATGGGGTCTCATTGACTAAACTGGGTGATTTTAATGCTCACATGCATGTCACATGATAATTCCGTTAGTTTATTAACAGTAGACCAATTGTAGTACTAATTTGGCACATATGCAAAGTTTATGGAGTAAATTAGCTAAAATAAAAATTCAGGGTATAATGGCCACTACATTTAGGGAGGTGTTAAGGCATTTTTTTCCTCATTTATTTATATAGTTGTTTTAAAATAGAAAAGGTTTGGATTCAACCCATGACATGGTGATTGAAAAAAATCATCAATGTATAATTTTAGTCATGTGACTTTTTTAATGAGTCATCTGACTTGTTTAAATGATACACATGAATAATCGTAGTTATATTATGGATTAAAAAAGAATCAAAACATAGATCTAAACTAGTTTAGAGTCGAACTTTGTTCCTTTAAAATAACTCATTAATCACCAATACACAAAACCGTGTTAACAAAGAAAATGGGGATTACACCGAAGGAAGTAAGGAGTGCAGGCTAGCAATAAAATAGTTGAAATAATTTCACAGAATAATAGATTGGATATATAATTAGTCCTTTACCCAATTAACTTTTTAAATAATTTTACACACACATATCCATTATTATCCAACTCCAACCCATTTTTGTAGTGTATTTCGAGAAAAATGGGTTTGGGTATATATCACCCCTATGTTGGGCACCCGCGTTTATATGTCGAACCCTTCGGGCACGGATCATTAGGGGGTGGACGATTTGGAGAGGGGATGCAATTATTATCCTTCGTATAAGGTTTGCCTTTCTTATCTTCACGTCCACAATTCGCTGGCAGCTTCTTTCGGTCTAGGGCTATCTGGCTCACTGATAATCCAGTACTAGCTAGCATTCTGCTTGTGTGGACAGAATCCATAAAGATCAACTCCGAGTCTATTCCGTCCATAATGAGACATTCATGCACAGAGCCATTGCAGCGGTAGGTACTGCTGCTGTTGTTGTTGTTGAAGTTGAACTGAGCGGACAGTGAAGTAGTAGCTCCAATATGATTTGTGTTGAAGACTAGTTGTAATAGTATCGCTAGGAAGATAGACATAGCAGAGACTGAGAGGCTCCTCTTCTCATTAGCTCCCATTCTTATTCTCTCTCTCAAAACTCAGCAACTCACACTCATGTGTAGTGTATGTGAATTGTGTGATGTGTTAGCTTGGCACTTTATAGTGGGTGAAGAGTGGAGAATACATTGACCATAACAGATGCGGCGACATTGGATTGGTTCTATACTTCTACTCTATATGATATGATTAAAGATTCGTAGCAATTTGACTCTTGTTGCCACCAGCACCAAGCCACAAAAGCTAATACTGTAGGGTGTTGGTAAGGGTACTGTAATTTTTTTTTTTTTTTGATAGGGCACTGTTATATTTTAAACTTTAGTGAAGTGTTTTTTTTTTAACCAAATGTAAACTAATTCAACAGCCTAGGTCCTTCAAATTTTGATTCTCTTTCTCTATGACCCTTAAACCTGACAAAATTGGATTAAACCCTTTAACTCATCCAAATCCAAAAGATAAAAGGCAGATATAGGCAAGAGATTTTGAATCTGTGAACAAAAAAAATTAAATAAATAAACAAATAAAAATAAATCAAATTGAATTTGAACCCAACCCCTACTTCAAGTGGTCTACCCTTGTTTTTTCTTTGAAAAGAAACTTCTGTTTTTCTCGTATAGTGCATGTAGTTGCACGATTTTCCTGGTCCAAATCCTACTGATCAGGCCTTGGCCCAAGGCGTAACACACAATCAATCTTTGTAGAGGATGGGTCAAAGAACTTAGTCTCGGCGAACTTAGTCGGTCTGATGCATGGACAATGTTATTGCAGAAACAAAAAGCACAAGAATGGAAATTCAACAGAAGATTCTATTTTTCGAGTACCGACCATACATCTCTTCGTCCCCCTCTTTGAGGGACTCCACTACATTATATAGGTCTCTCCTTCTTATCCGAACCTTACACTTGTTGATCATCTAAGCCCCCACTTGAGCACCTGTCCTATCGGACACCCTTATCACTCCTTTGTGAGTTGCGGTGGCCAAGGTAGCACATTCGGGGTCTTTTCCTCATTAATGCGGCCAAGAGAGTGGTTGTGACATATTTAATGTGGTGGTGGCAGCTTTCCATGAGATATTTTTGGGTTTTATTCTTTTTTATATGCGTGGAGGACGAACTGCAATGGTTGGGGCGAGCTCTTGATCCGGACTTCGTAATGTCCGAGGAGGAGTTACTCCTCGGACGGGTTTCTTCTACCGCAATTGGGCTTAAATAATGTTTGGGCTATGACTTCTCCTCGGACAGGATCTTCTCGGACGGGCCTGTAGTTTAACTAGCCCATTATTTTGGGCCGGGCCCCACAATAGCCCCTCAAAACTCCGGTTTTATCTCCTTCCGAGGAGAAAAGCGGGGTTTTGATGTTAGTGAGAGGATGGAAATAAGGAGGGTTTGGGGCGTGCGTGCGGCGATTACTTTGGACGCGCTACAATTTACGAGGCGCGGCCATTTACTCCCGAAGGCTTTATGTCCCCTTCATCAACGGTGAGGCGTGGATCGGATGGCCAGCATTTTTTCTCGAATTTTTAGGAGGGAGCGATCTTTTCTCTCTCCTCCTGGCTATATAAGACGTTAGAGAGGTTCAGTCTTCCTTTTACCGGCGTCTCATAAACTCCAGAGGATTCTAGAGAACTCCATCGAACTCCAGAGATCTACGAATACTTGCGCCCGTTAAGCCTCCGTAGCCGTTTTTCGTGAAGCGCCTCCCTCAAGAGAGATTTCCAGGCATCACATTGAGCGTTTTGTGAAGGTATCGGTAAATTTCGTTCATTTATTGTTTCGATTCCCTCCTCGGATTTTACTTTTCTCCTCGGTCTTTATTTTCATTCCTCCAGTTCAGCTCGGATGGGTAGATTCGAAAAACTAGTAAATACTCCGGCCGCTATGGAGGCCTTTAGGGCAAAATACCACATTCCCCCGGGGGTGGGGCTGCAGATCTTGTCCTCTTGAAGGAGTATTGACAAATAGAGGCGAGGGAGAAGTTGTTATCCCTATGATTGCTTTCATAGAGGGAGGGATGACACTTCCCATGCGTAGGATTACAAGGGACTACCTGTACAACCATAGGTTGACGCCGCATCAGTGTGCCCCAAACATGTTCAAGATACTAGGCTGTGTAGATATCCTAGACGAGCGGATGAATCTAGGCCTTACCTGGCACGATGTGGTTTATCTGCACGAGTGTCACCACATCAAGAATGGAGGGTATTATCTTAAATCCCGGTCCGAGGTCGTTAGGTTGATCTCTTGTCTCCCTGTCTCCAATAAGACCGTGAAGAAGGATTTCCTTATTGCTTCAGGGGAGTGGAGCGATGGTATTCATTGTCCAACTCGGGCGGGGAGTCCCGGTGCGACGTCTTTAGGACCAATCCTTTTCGGGAAAGGGTTTAGTATTGGGAGGTTATTTTTCTTACTTTCTTTACAATTGGAAAATTTCGTGAACTAATCCTACTCCTCCTGGATGTTTGCAGATAAAGTTCATGTCGCTCTTGGCTAAGCCTCGTGAACGCGTGCGGCGTTGAACTAACTTCTAAGGTCGGAAATTTACGCTGCGAGGACGGACGATTACGTGCGGCTCATCAGTTTCGGGCTATCAACCTCTAAGCCGCTCTTTCCAAGCTATCGGTCACGCCATAAGAGCGGGCGGTCCGAGGTTGGCTAGGATTGACGTGTCTAAGACCGGGTTCCTAGCTCGATGTGATCTTCCACCAGTCGTGCTACCTGGCGTTCGAGATCCCTTGCTAGCAGAGCAACTACCTCGCCGGGCGACCCCGACGTTGCTGTTCCGGTTGAAGGGGAAACCGAATCATCTCGTCTTTCCCTTGAGGAAGAGATAAACGAGTTTTATTTTGAAGAGGAGGTTCAGCAAGCCCCCTTGATTGAGCTTTTTGATCCTAAGGAGAGGAGGATCGACACTCCGCAGTTGGCGCTCCCCTAATCATAGCCTGCTCGGAAGACCCCTCGGATGAAGAGATAGACCCCATGGCCGGTAAAGGAAAAACTCAACGGGAGTTGATGGCCTCACGAGGGAAAGGTCAATCATCAAAAGGTCGGTCATCCAAGGGACCAACTCGATCCACAGGCCCGGACCCTTCCTCCTGTAGTCCCTCGGGTTCCCTCGGACCTAGGCCTCAAGGCCAATCCGGACCTGAAGAAGAAAAGGCCGGTTGACGCTCCCGAGGAAGGTGAGGTGGTTGCCCAGCCGACCAAGTAGCAAAAAACCACCCAAGCACCGAGGAGTAGAAGGGGTGACTCCGTGGAAAGCCGGGACGAGGAGAACCGTGCTGAGGTGCGCGCTACCCCGCGTACATGGAGTCCCAAGCTGGAGCTAGATGGGGTTGCTATCCCCTACAATGCATCGGTCCGAGATTATAACCGTGGCCGAGCGGTGCACGAGCGATGCCTTGGAGCAGCCCCTTCTCCTTCCTCGGGATATGGAGGCTTACAGGCGGTTCTCTCGGCCCGAGATTTTCCTATCCCTCAAAAGGGATCTCGCCATGGTAAGTGATCCTTTTACTATTTCATTAATTTATTTAACCCTGTTAAATTCTAATCCAATCTTGTTTTGTTCGCATATTACTCAGCAGGTATTTGTGGGTGAGGAGTTTTGTCGTGATAATCGTAGTCGGGCCGAGGCTGAGACCCAGTCTCGGACGGAGATGGAGAAAAACCTTGGGGTCCCTCAAGCACGATCACCTTGAACTCACGGAGAAGTTCAAGGAGTCGGAGAAACGGCGCAAGAGTGCCGAGGCCGGTTTAAAAAGTGCCGAGACCCAAGCGGAGGATCAGCGCAAAGAGCTATACGCGACCCGGATCAACCTTGCCACCGAGAAGCGGCAAAGATCTTGGATCTCAAGACTACCCTACAAAAAGTCGAGGATGAGCTACGGCGGGTCAAAGAGGAGGCTCGGCTGATTCGAGAGGCTGCAGAGGCTGAAAAGCAAGCCTCTCGCCGGCTCGGGATCCAAGAAACGGAGGCCAGGCTATCCGAGGAAATCCCCGAGGTGTGCAAGGACTACTGCAGCATCTCATGGGCTCATGCCCTTAATGCTGCAGGAATTCCTGCAGATTCGGCGCTAAGACCGCCCGAGAACATCTTCTATCCTCAAGAGATCCGAGAGAATCCTGATGGCGTCCCGGTGGCTTTGGAGCAGGATCTGGCGGTGCCTGATGCAATCCCTATGCTTGATAAAGCGAAGGATCCTGCCACGGACTCTATCTCCGAGGCTCCTTCTCCTCAACCCGAGCAAAAGAAGGATCCCCCTGCTAAGGCTTAGCTTTTATGTTTTTAATTTTTGTACTTCTTTTTTACTTTTTTTTTTTTAAATGAGATTCGTCCGTTTTTGTGTTCTTTTGTAAGGACCTCTCTTTGTATTGACCTCGGAATATTAATATAGAATATTCTCTCTGTTTCCTATGGATGTATGCTAGTACCATTCCTTCATTTAACGTTTGCAACGACATAAACAAATATACATGGTCGAGATAAAAAGGATCTTTGTGCGGTGAATTTGAATGAGGGTTGCAATGATGCTAGACTGCGCGCATGCCTAAAAATGATTTCCCTTAAGCAATAATTTCCCAAATTGTCATAAGTAATAATTTCCCCTAAGTACGTGGTCCGAGGAGCCATGCGGGACTTAGGTTCTATTTAAAACTATGAATAGTTGCCACAATTAATAATTTCCCCTAAGTCCGTGGTCCGAGGAGCCATGCGAACTTAGGTTCATTTAAAACTTGGATAAATTGTCATAAGTAATAATTTCTCCTAAGTACGTGGTCCGAGGAGCCATGCGGGACTTAGGTTCTGTTTAAAACTTGGATAAATTGTCATAAGTAATAATTTCCCCTAAGTACGTGGTCCGAGGAGCCATGCGGGACTTAGGTTCTGCATTTAAAACTATGAATAGTTGCCACAAGTAATAATTTCCCCTAAGTTTGTGGTCCGAGGAGCCATGCGGGACTTAGGTTCTTTTAAAACTTGGATAAATTGTCATAAGTAATAATTTCCCTAAGTACGTGGTCCGAGGAGCCATGCAGGACTTAGGTTACATTTAAAACTATGAATAGTTGCCACAAGTAATAATTTTCCCTAAGTCTGTGGTCCAAGGAGCCATGCGGGACTTAGGTTCTATTTAAAACTATGAATAGTTGCCACAAGTAATAATTTCCCCTAAGTCTGTGGTCCGATGAGCCATGCGGGACTTAGGTTCTATTTAAAACTTGAATAAATTGTCATAAGTAATAATTTCCCCTAAGTACGTGGTCCGAGGAGCTATGCGGGACTTAGGTTACATTTAAAACTTGGATAAATTGTCATAAGTAATAATTTCCCCTAAAGTCGTGGTCCGAGGAGCCATGCGGGGACTTAGGTTCTATTTAAAACTATGAATAGTTGCCACAAGTAATAATTTCCCCTAAGTTTGTGGTCCGAGGAGCCATGCAGGACTTAGGTTCTCTTTAAAACTTGGATAAATTGTCATAAGTAATAATTTCCCTTAAGTCTGTGGTCCGAGGAGCCATGCGGGACTTAGGTTCTCTTTAAAACTATGAATAGTTGAAAATAGACCAGTAGGCACATGATAATCATGAAACAAAACATGGGCTAAGCCATTTTCATTAATAATAATATCTTCTGAGGTTATTTACATTCCATGGTCGAGGTACAGTTTTTTCATCCAAATCTTCTAGATAGTAAGCGCCTATCCCGGCCACGGATGTGATGCGATATGGTCCTTCCCAATTGGGCCCTGACTTGCCCCAAGAGGGGTTCTTTGCGCTACTGAGAATCTTTCTCATTACGAGATCACCCGGACCTAAAGGTCGCAGCTTAACATTGGCATCATATCCTTGTCTTAGCTTCTGGTGATAATAGGCCATATGGATCGTTGCTTTTTCCCTTCTTTCCTCGGCTAGGTCTAGACTTCTTCCCAATAACTTGTCGTTCTTGTTTGTGGTAAATGAGTTAAACCTCGGTGTGGGAAAGTTGTTCTCGATTGGGAGCACGGCCTCAGCCCTATAAGTCATCGAAAAAGGGGTCTCACCGGTTGACTGCCGCTGCGTTGTCCGATAGGTCCATAAGACGTGTGGGAGCCCTTCCGCCCATCTCCCCTTTGCCTCATCCAGTCTTTTCTTGAGTCCGTTCACTATGACCTTGTTCATGGCCTCAACCTGCCCATTTCCTTGGGGGTAGGCGGGAGTGGAATATCGGTTAATGATCCCAAACTCGCGGCAATACTCCCTAAAGCTCTTCTTGTCGAATTGAAGACCGTTGTTTGAAATGAGTGTGCGTGGAGTTCCAAAGCGGGTGATAATGTTCTTCCGGATGAATTTCTGAGCATCCACGTCCCTAATATTGGCCAAAGGTTCAGCCTCCACCCATTTAGTGAAGTAATCGGTTCCGACTATTATGTATCGCTTGTTCCCCGCAGCTTTGGGGAAAGGACCGACAATATCAAGACCCCATTGTGCGAACGGCCATGGGCTAGAGAGGGGCTTGAGGACCCCTCCGGGTTGGTGGAATTTTGGGGCGAATCTCTGGCACCGATCGCACTTCTTAGCGTATTCTTGGGCCTCTCTTTGCATGTTCGGCCACCAGTATCCTTGGGTGAGTGCCTTGTGTGCCAGCGACTTTCCTCCAGTGTGGCTTCCACAAATTCCCTCGTGTAACTCTTCAAGTAGAGACTCAGATTCTTCCGGATGTACGCAGAGTAGGTACGGCCCACAGTAGAAGCGCCGATATAGTTTGTGGTCCTTTGATAGCCAGAACCGAGGAGCATTCCTGCGCATCTTCTCGGCCTCCAATTTTCCCTCCGGTAGGATGTCGTTTTGGAGGAAGTTTTTTATGGGGTCCATCCAGGTGAGGCTCTTTCTGATTTGATGGACCTGGGCCAGGTTTCTTCTAGTGGGACTTGCCTGAACTAGATCTTCGACAAGGATCATTTGCGGCAAATTATGCGCCGAGGACGTGGCGAGAGTGGCCGGCGAGTCCGCATGGGTGTTTACACTCCCGGAAATGTGCATTAGATTGAAGGACTCGAAGCCCGTCTGTAGGCGTTTGACTTGTTCTAGATACTCTTGCATCCTAGCATTTCTAGCTTCCAGCTCACCCGTCACTTGGCTGACGACCAATCTGGAGTCCGAGAATGCTTCTATTACCCTTCCACCCAATCTTTGAACCATTGTCATCCCTTGAAGTAAGGCTTCGTATTCGGCTTCATTGTTCGTGGCCGAGAACCCGAGTCTCAGTGATTTTTCAATGGCAGCACCGTCTGGCGATATTAAAACTATTCCAACTCCGGATCCTCTCTGGTTGGCTGCGCCATCCACATAGACCTTCCAATGCAAGGTTCCCCCTGCTGAAATTGTGCCAACCGATTTTTCATCCATGTCTTTCTCGCTTTCGGTTATTGTTTCTACAGAGGGTTCAAAGCAAACTCCGCTACCAAGTCTGCGAGGACTGACCTTTGATGGAGGATCTAGGCATATATTTAATATCAAAGGCCCCAAAAGCGCACTCCACATGGCGATCCTTCTGTGTAGTCGGCGCTTCGAAGCACCGCTCGAAGGGGAAGCCGAGTCAGAATGATGACCGTATGCGCCTAAAAGTAATGAGGGAGCTTTAGGGTGGCATGTACTATCGCTAGAATTACCTTTTCTAAAGGTAGGTATCGCACCTCGGCCTCATGTAATGATTTGCTCACATAGTAAACCGGTCGCTGCACCCCATTATCATCCCGTATCAGTACCAGGCTTACAGCATGGGGAGCTACAACGACATATGCAAACAGCACCTCGTCAAATGCGCCTGTGGCTGGACATGATGGGTGGTCGTGACAGGTATTCCTTAAGTTGCTAGAAGGCCCGAACACAATCCTCCGACCATTCAAACCCTTTCCACTTATTTATCAAGAGGTAGAAAGGTCGACATCGATCCGCTGATCGTGATATGAACCTGTTTAATGCTACAATCATGCGGGTGAGCTTCTGCACTTCTTTCGGATTCCGAGGAGCCTGTAGGCCGTTAATTGCTTTGATTTGATCGGGACTTATTTCGATTCCCCTATGGGTTACCATATACCCAAAGAATTTCCCAGACCCGACCCCGAATGAACATTTGGAAGCATTGAGCCGCAACATGTGCTCCCTTAAGATAGCAAAGATTATCTTGAGGGGTCTTTCACGTGCTCGGACACCACTTTACTCTTTACGACCATATCGTCTATGTAAACCTCAATGATTTTACCCAGCTGTGGTTCGAACATTCTGGTCATCATCCTCTGATAGGTTGACCCCGCGTTCTTTAGTCCGAAAGGCATTACTTTGTAGTGAAAATTTCAAACTGGTGTCATAAACGCTGTCTTTTCCTGGTCTTCCTGCCAAGGGGGATTTGATAATAACCCTGGAAAGCGTCCAGGAAACTCATTCGGGGGTGGCCCACAGTTGCATCCACCAATCGATCAATGCGTGGTAAGGGGAATGGATCCTTCGGACATGCCCTGTTTAGGTCCGTGAAGTCCACACAGGCTCGCCATTTTCCCGTTTTCTTTCTCACCACCACCGTATTGGCCAGCCACTCCGAGTAGAAAACTTCTTTAATAGCCCCGGCCTTTTTCAACTTTATTACTTCATCTTTGACGGCGTTGGCATGCTCCTTGGATGGACGCCGAGGAGGTTGTTTTTTCGGAACAGAGGAGGGGCTAACATTTAGGCGGTGAAAAATGAGGCTAGGGTCAACCCCAGGAGCATCATAGGCGTCCCACGCAAAGACATCAACGTTCCTCCTTAGAAACCCAACCAGTTCCTCTTTCTCTTGGTGCGGTAATTCTGACCCGACTTGGAAAAACTTCTCCGGATCGTTGTTGACGGTGAATTTATCTAAACGTTCACACTTTATCTCCTCGGCTGGCTCAACGTCTTGCCCTGCCGAGGCGGCTGGTTGCTATAAGCTCTCGGGGGCCGAGGACTCAGCATGGGACCGATGTAAGATGGCGGCCACCATACACCGCCTGGCCATGGGTCGATCTCCACGAACCTCTTCTACCTGTCCTCCGGATGGGTATTTTACTTTTTGGTGAAGTGTGGAGGATACGGCTTCTAGGGCGTGGATCTATGGCCGGGCAACTATCGCGGTGTAGGGTGAGTAAGCGTCGACCACGATAAAATTTACCTCCACCACCTCCGATCCGGTTTGTATGGGTAGCCCGATCTGCCCCTTTGGCGTAACGGTTTTCCTTCGAAGGCGATAAGGGGCGAGTCGTAAGCTGTCAAATCCTCCGGCTTCGTGTTCAGCCCCTTGTATAGATCAGGGTACATTATCTCTACCGCACTTCCTGGGTCTACTAATACCCTTTTTACATCAAAGCCTCCAATTCTTAACGTAATCACTAAGGCATCGTCGTGAGGTTGGATAGTTCCTCTCTTATCCTCGTCCGAGAATCCTAGTATCAAAGAGCTTCCCATTTTTGGCCTTTTAGGTTCCCTTTACCTGTCCTCCGAGGGGAGCCTATTAACACCCGATAACCCGGGAGAGTGGCGGCCCGATTCTTCCTAGCGGCGAGGATGACATGTATCGTTCCGGTGGGGGGTCTTAAGGACACATCCTTTCGAGGCTCTTGCATTGCTTGACCGGGATGGCCACTCGAGGGGTGCAGAAGGTGACGTAACTTCCCTTCTCGGACCAACCGATCTAGGTGATTCCATAGATTCCTGCAATCCTCGGTGATATGCCCATGGTCCCGATGGTAGTGGGCGTGATGAGGTTCTGGTTACGTTTGGAAGGGTCTCCACCATCTTTCCGGCCATCTGAAGTAGGGCTCGTTCCTTACTTTCTCAAAGACTGTTGTAATCGGCTCCCTGAATACGGCATTCACTTTTTGCGTGTTGCTCTGTCTAGCCTGTCGCGAAAAATCTCTCCTCGGCTGGTTGTGGTTATATCGTTCCGACCTAAAATCATTTGCTTTGGGGGGAATGACCTTCTCTTTTCCCTTTCCTTGCAACCGATCTTCCTCCACCCTTTTGTACTTGTCGATCCTATCCATCAACCGATGAACGTTGGCAACTGGTTTACCGGTGAGGGATTTTCTTAAGCCATGCTCGGTGGGGAGACCGCTTTTGAATGTGCTGATAGCAATGTTATCATGGTTGTCATCTAACTCGTTATACACCTCCCAATATCTATCCGAATATGCTTTCGGGGTCTCTCCCTTGTGCATGGATAAGGACAATAGCGAACCGAGGGGTCGAGGGACTCTGGTGTTTGTGATAAAGCGGGAGCAGAAAGCCCGAGTGAGTGTTTGTATGAGCCTATGGAATTTGTCTTCAGGCTGTTGAACCACCTCATCGCCATTGATCCCAAGCTAGATGGGAAGACTTTGCACATCAAGGCTTCATTTTGCAAGTAGATAGCCATTTTTTGGTTAAATTGACTCACGTGCTCTACCGGGTCTACTCGGCCGTTGTAGATGGCGAAGGCTGGTTGGTTGAAGCGTCGAGACAACTTAGCCCCTTCGATTCTATGCGTGAAGGGTGACCTTGAAACCTGGTCTAGCGCCCTCTTCATAGCATCGTTTCCCGAACCCTTGCTGGATGGGCTCTCATATTTCCGTACAAGGCGTGGTTCCCTTTCGTAGGAAAATGTTTCACTTAGGGGGGTCCTTGACCTACGTTGGTAACTCACGTCCTCCCCATTAGAGGACTCATCCGAGTTAGAGGGGGATCGTTTTCGCGGCACGCGTTGTAACTTCCTTTTCAGGTCGTCTATCTCTTGCTGCATGGCCCGATGACTTTTTCGCCGCTAGGATACATGACTACCTATCCGAGTGTGACGGCCTGCCTGGATAGTATGCACACTTCCCCCACGATTCCCCCTGCCGCCTGGGTTGGCAAGGTTATTTTGCCTCCGGGACCCAACGGGTCGTGTCTGTTGGGAGTTAGCCTGGTGAGGATTCTCCTGGTGTGGACCTGGTTCTGCCATGCTCGACCGTTGTGCTAGCCGATACCCTAGCTCTTTCCCACAGACGGCGCCAATTGTAGTTGCATGATTTTCCTGGTCCAAATCCTACTGATCAAGCCTTGGCCCAAGGCGCAACACACAATCAATCTTTGTAGAGGATGGGTCAAAGAACTTAGTTTCAGCGAACTTAGTCGATCTGATGCATGGACAATGTTATTGCAGAAACAAAAAGCACAAGAATGGAAATTCAAGAGAAGATTCTATTTTTTAAGTACCGACCATACATCTCTCTGTCCCCCTCTTTGAGGGACTCCACTACATTATATAGGTCTCTCCTTCTTATCCGAACCTTACACTTGTTGATCATCTAAGCCCCCACTTGAGCACCTGTCCTATCGGACACCCTTATCACTCCTTTGTGAATTGCAATGGCTAAGGTAGCACTGTTCAGGGGTCTTTTCCTCATTAATGCGGCCAAGAGAGTGGTTGTGACACATTTAATGTGGTGGTGGCGATTTTCCATGAGATATTTTTGGGTTTTATTCTTTTTTATATGCGTGGAGGACGAACCGCAATGGTTGGGGCGAGCTCTTGATCCGGACTTCGTAATGTCCGAGGAGGAGTTACTCCTTGGATAGGTTTCTTCTACCGCAATTGGGCTTAAATAATGTTTGGGCTATGACTTCTCCTCGAACAGGATCTTCTCGGACGAGCCCGTAGTTTAACTAGCCCATTATTTTGGGCCGGGCCCCACAGTGCATCTTTTTTTTTTCTTTTTCTTTTTTAATTTCCACAATTTTAGACTTTCAAATCTTTTCTCTCTCTAACTCTCACCTTCTTAGTAAGGTTTTGAAACCCAAACAGGACCGTACGGTCCGACCAAAAAAACCTCAAACCTCTCAGTTTTGTGATTTTTTTAACTTTAAGAACCGTTTTCTGAAAAAAAAAAAAAAAAAAAAAAAAAAAAAAAAGAAATAGGTACCCGTGCAAACCATAATCGGACCGCACGGTTCTGAGAACCGTGGCCGATATTTGAGGTTCAGACGGTTCCTCTTTTTTTCAGATCTGGAACCATTGATTTGAAAGGATAATAATAAATAAATAAATAAATAAACACAGAGAAGAAGAAGACGACGAAGAAAAGAAAGCACAAATTCAAGTCTTTGTGGACGAAGCTAAAGTTTGGCTACCATTTGAAACTCTTTTCTTCAAGGCTTGTGTCTCTGGAACTTCTAGAGCTGATTTGATGATAGATGATTTTAGTAGTAAGTAGCTTGTCGTTGCTTTGGAGGCTGAAATTGATTTGGAAGGTGGAGAGAAAACGTGTGTTGATTCTTGCAAATGGATGAAGAAAGCGCATCCGTGTGCTAATTCTTGAAAATGTTAGATTTGCTTTTTCTAGTTTCTGTTCTCTTTCGATTTTGGTCAATTAGATAATTTGGTGGTTTTGAAATATGTGGTGGAGAGTGATGTTTTGTTTGTCAAATTTGTGGTGGTGTTGATGAGTCTATCAGAGTGATAGTGCAACCTAGGGAGTAGGTAAGAGTAGGACACGCAAAGTATCTTTAGTTGATACTTAAAACACTTTATATTGCCTAGTCACATGTTACATGAGAAACACTTAAACTTGTCCCATTTGTTAGGTTGCGTGTTTAAGTTGATGAGTCTGTCACATGTTACTACTACTACTACTACTACTATTATTATTATTATTATTATTATTATTATTATTGAATTGATATTTGGGCTTAGAGATTGAAATATGAACTTATAATTTTAAGACTATTTATATATATAAAATAGTAACTTTGAAATTGTAAGTCAAAATAAGAATATATTTATTTATATTTTAGTTGATTTTTTATTTTTACTAATTTAATATATTTATTTATATTTAAATAATTATTAAATTAATTATGACATCATCACGGTTCGACCCCGGTTCGACCTTAAAAACTTTGAACCTCTCTCTTTTACGGTTCAATGAACGGTCCGGGTTTCAAAACCTTGCTTCTTAGTTTCTTCTGTTCACTTCATCCTCGTATCTCTCACTCATTCTCACTTTCTCATATAAAATCTTTCTCCACTAGACCACTAGTACTCAAATATTTGTTTTCAGTTTTTATATCAAATTTTCTTTGGCCGTCTATAATATTGCAAAAATAAAAACTTACAAAAAATTATAAACTATATAATAAAAATTATAAGCTATGATTGCGTTTTATATTCTTTTTGGCATGCTACTAATAATTTATAATAAAATTTAAAATATCCTCACTTCCTAATTAGACTCGTTATGATAAGCCAAAATAGAGTTCTAATAGACACTAAATTGGTTTATAATAAAATTTAAAATAGGCTAAAATGCAAATTGCACCCTCTAAATTTGATTGAAGTTCATTTTAGTCCTCTAACTTTACTTTTATTCAATTGAGTCCTCTAAATTTCAAATTTATTCAATTCAAGTATTTCGTCCAATTCCATGAAAAAAAAATTGATGTTAAGTATTCAATTAACTAATGAAAAGAAAATATTTTTTGCAAAACAAATTCTCGCATAAAAATATATAAAATATATTTATTTATTTTATAGATTTTTTTCATGTAAGAAAAATATTTTTTAATGGAAATTTTTTTAGTGAAATTGAACAGAATGACTGAATTAAACAAATTTGAAATTTAGAATACTCAATTGAATGAAAGTAAAGTTTGAAAACTGAAATAAATTTCAATCAAATTTAGAGGGTGCAATTTCAATCAAATTTTAGCCTTTAAAATATCCTCACTCCCTAATTAGATTTGTTATGATAAGCCAAAATAGAGTTCTAATAGACACTTATAAATCGGTTAGGGAGAAATAGAAATGGTGAAGTTTCTATCCTAGTTTATGTTGTATTGAACTTTTAAGGCCTTGTTTGGTTTACACCTCACCCATATCTCATAATTCATATCTTCTTAACTCAATTCCAAGTCCTGTTTGGCACCTAATATCTCATTAGTTTTTGGTTTGTAAAAAGCAAAATATAACTCAATTGGTGGGACCCTTGGTACAGTAGCCGTCCTTTCTAGTACTCTGAACAATTTTGTCTTTGGCTCTTTTCATCTAGGTTTTCATATATAGGAATTTATATTAGATCAATACCCATATGCACAATCATCACGCTGGTCTACGATTTCCTTTGAATTTGAAGTTGTTCCCTTCGCCTTGCAAATGAGAAGTACTTAAGTCAAAGGTCATCAAGATGATGGTATTTTTCATATTTATTCCTCCAAATTGAATTGATATCACCCTGCACTATTTTTTTATGGAATAATTTATCCAACTAATTATTTATTTCATTCTACTCATTTATTTTAAAGAGTAGCTGTGCTTTTTGGGACCACTCTATAAATTTATACATATTGTTCTATCATGAACATACTACCTCATCTCTATCCATACATATTCATAGCATTGGTCTATAAGTTTCTAAATTTTGTTCTAATAAATTAGAAATGAAATTTGATGAAGATTTCCATTTGGGACAAAGATTAAGCCCAAAGGAAGAAAAATATAGGTACAAACCATAATAGGCCATTCTTTTGGTCATCATCCAATAGCGAATGCACCTTTCATGTTTGAACGGGGCAAACCCTTTGGATATTTACATCTTCAAATAGCAGAAACAAAATATAGCAATGATGCAGCCCAGTTCTTGGTCCCTAAGGTCAGATTTAAACATTTCTTTTCCCTTTTTAATTCTCCAAGTATTTGCAACAATGATTAGGCATAATGACAAATATCATTATTGCCAAATAAAAAACCTAGCTATTTAAGAAATTGAAAATTGTTTACCATGATAAATATAATGTTTGTTTGTCATAATGAACACACCGAATAGGAAATAGGAAATAGGTAAGAAAATAGGAAATAGGAAAACACTCTTTAAACACTTTGCCAAGTGTTATTCAGTTGCATGAGAATAAGGTAATAGGTATGAAAATGATTGTTGGAAAGGAAAATTGTCAAATTACAAGATTAGTACAAACATGCACAATTGACACAAAAGACTAGGTAATTTCTTGCTAGAGTTAAAAGGCTTGACTAGTAATATATGCTCTAGCTAGTGTGACCTATTTTAGACTTTTGATCACTAATTGATAAAATGATCTTAAGTTCATCCATTTCTTTTACTATTCTACTATCACCAAAACAAAGAAAAAAGTGGAAATGGTTGAATTGCCTATAAAGCATGTGCTTCATACATAAAATAAGACAATTCTATTCAATCACATGGCATTAAGTGTGGCTTTAATCCTCACTAAGTTTTCATACTCTTACATGAAATGATATTGTTTGCACGTAAGCTATATCAATTCACCCAAAATTTTGTATAATATGTAAACCTATAAGAGGTTTGCTAGATTACTAACCTCAGATATGCAAAAACAGATGTTCCAAATTTTCTAAAGGGATGTCATAATTTTGAAGAAAACCCTTAAGAAGAAAATAGAGATATAGCTAAAAGTTGTGAAAATTCCATCTACATCACAAATGCCGAGTTTAAATCCTGTAAATTATGGGTTATACAAATCCAAAAAGAAGAGCTTTATAAGTAAGAGTTCAATGACAAAGAGTTCATCAAGAAGTCTACAACAATGAAAACACCGAGGTATGTACAAAATAGTATTGAGATTCAAGGTCTTCTATTGAGGTAAATCATTTCTTTCTTTCTTTTTATCCATAAGATCATTTTATTGAAACTAAATAAATATCATGCTTGCATGATTATTACAAATGTGTATGTAGAACATGTTGAAAATATTGCTATAAAATTGTTACAATTATCACAATCAATATGACTATATTATTAGTAGCATATGTTTCATCGTCATGAATCTGAGAAGTTCTTTTGAGTTTCCTAAACTTAAAATGCTAGATGATCGTGTTCAAAATATGCTCATGAATTTAAGTCTCAATAAATTTCCGCTATCTCCATCAACTCACCAAAATCTTCTTAAATTGCTCTAAAAATCATATATAGTGCAAGTACCTAACAAAGACCAGTTTAAAGAAGCATATAGTCAAATAGCTTCAATTTTTATACTTCTCTATGATTCATATAGAATGCACTTCATCTTGTATAGCATGCAATTGCACATTTGTACATCGTCGTGTAGCTAGCACTATTGAAGTGACTTAAGCATACAATTAAAGAAGAAGGAAGAGGAAATTGCTATTACAAACGGCAATGACCATAGTCGACAAAGCACACCAAAAAAAAAAAAAAAAGGGTTCCAATCGTGATAGACCATTCCTCTAGTCGTCAACAAACGAGAATCGTGCTTTTCATGTTTGAACGGGGAAAAATCGTGGCCTAGTTTTTACGCTTTCAAAAAGTTGAAGAAAAAGAGATCTAGGCCTTAGACATGAAGTATCATGTTGATCTTAAAAAATCTTGAAAAGAGAAGAGCTCATCATCTTAAAAAGGGAAGAGCTTGTCAAGAAGATCCCAGCAATAAAAAGATCAAGGTATGTGACAAAATAATATCGTCATTTAAGACGGATCACAAAAGATGTAAAACTCTAGGATTACAAGGAAATAAGAAAAAGATCCACCTAGGCAATTGGTAACTTATTATTTATATATGAATTGTTCTAAAATTCTTGTTTAACCAAGTCTTGGCAAGTGCTTGTGCTACTCCATACAGGTATCAACATGGCCTCAAGAAGGTCCAAAATGACATAGCATTAAAGAATCTTTCTAGCAACAAGTGACAAGATTCCTTAAATGGATGTAAGTCACCAAAAAATGGCTAAGTGATTAAGATTCTCGCCAAGACGGATGTAAATCACTAATGAAGTCTAAATGACAAGATTCCTTAAATGGATGTAAGTTGCCAAAAAATGGCTAGGTGATAAGATTCCTCCAAGACGGATGTAAATCACTAACAAAGCCTAAATGACAAGATTCCCTAAATGGATGTAGGTCACCAAAAAAAAAAAAAATGCTAAGTGATAAGTTTCCGCCAAGACGGATGTAAATCACTAATGAAGCCTAAGTGACAAGATTCTTTAAATGGATGTAAGTCAAAAAAAAAAAAAAGAAAAAATAGGACAAGATTTCCGTTTTAGTCCCTAAGTTTTTTTTTTTTACCGCTTTTAGTCCCTCTCCGAAAAACGCTTCCATTTTAGTCCCTGAAGTGTAAATCGAAACGGATATTGCAGACGTGGCAAATGGCAAAGTCAAAAAATAATAAACTAATGTCCACGTGGCCTAAATTAATAATAAAAAAAAAATTAATGCCACATCAGGATCTAAATTAAAAAAAAAAAATTAAAAACTCTCATAAAAAAAAATCCTTAAATAAAAAATTAATTTATTAATTCTAACTAAATAAAAAAATTAAAAACTCTCATAAAAAAAAAAAAAAAATCAAAAACAAATTTAAAACTCAAGAATATCAAAACGAAAGAACTAAACCCAGCAAGAACATAAACAAAGATGAATAAAAGAAGAACATAAACCCAAAAAGAACTAAACCCAAAGCAAGAACATAAAAATTTTCATAAACCCCAAAGAACATTCGCAAGAACATAAACTCTTCAAGAACTAAAGTGAACAAAAAATGAAAGAACTTCCAAAGAACATAAATTTGACCTTTTTCATAAACCCAAAGAAGAACATAAACCCAAAGCAAGAACTAAACCCAGCAAGAACAAAATGGAAAGAACTCCAAAGAACATAAACCCACAAGCTTTCTCTCTAAATACTCCAATGCCCAGATCTATTATTATCTCCCTCCATTTAAAAATGTTTTCGATTACTCACCTGAAAATATATTTATAAAAAAAAAAAAAAATTCAATCTTTTTTTTTTGGTTGCTTGAAGGCAAATTGAGCCATCGGATCAAGACCCATTGAAAATGCAAAAAAATTATTGTCCAAAGACTCCTTAGCTCGGGTTCAGTTCTTTCAAGATCAAGTTGTGATCCCTTAAATGTCCGAAAAAGACCTTTCAAAAGGCTATTGGAGTACTAGAGAAAGCTTGTGGGTTTTCTCTTCCATGGATCGAGCAAAAATGAGTTGAGCTTCATTTCATTGAAAACAAAGAATAAGAGAAAGGGATTGATTTGCTTTTGAATATTAAAAATAAAAAATAAATAAAAAACAAAAAAATGGGTTGAAACAAAACAAAGTCGAGTTTTTGAAGAACAGGAATCCCTGCAAAAAGGTTTGAATTTAAATTTTTGAGTTTTAAATTTGCCGTGTTTGTGTTTTGTTAATCTTGTTTTAAAATATTTTAAATTTATTTTCTTGTTTGGGTTTAGTTTCCTAGTTCAATTAGGTTTATTTTAAAATTGTTTTTTTTTTTTCCTGAGAGTTTTTAATTTTTTTATTTGATGCAGATTTTAAAAATATTTTTATTATTAATTTAGTAGGACATTTTTATTATTTTTGACTTTATTTTTCCGTTTCGATAAAAGGACTAAAATGGAAGCGTTTCAGGAGAGGAGCGGTAAAAAAAAAAGGGATTCTGAAAATGTAGGGACCAAAATGTGTTTTTCCAAAAAAAAAAAAAAAAAAAAAAAAGGACAAGATTCCACTAGACCTTTATAGTCTAAATGATGGGTTGGATTAAGTCACCTAAAAGTGGCTAAGTGACTAAATACCCTTGGACAAGTTGATTAATTAAAGTCACACACAAATCGAGAATATCAAACATGACAACCAAAAGATGAATAAAAGAAGAAGCATCGAAGTGATCAAAAATGGTTGTCCAAAGAAATTAACTTGCTCTTCTCTTGATAAAAAATGATCGCCCAAAGAAATTAGTTTGCTTTCAAAGTGATGATAAAAAATGGTTGTCCAAAGAAATTAGCTTGCTCTTTAATAGTGATAAAAATAATCGTCCAAAGAAATTAGCTTACTCTTTAGCAATGATAAAAATTTGCAAAGAAATTAGCTCATTTTCAAGATCAAGTTATGATCCCTTAAATGTCCAAAAAGACCTTCAAAAGGTAGATACTAAAAAGTCGTCACAAAAACACTACCATTCCCAAAGAAGAAAGTAGTTAAAGATAAAGACGTTTGAATCTAAACAAGTCAAGAACATTCCCTGGGAATAAAGCAAAATCGGACTTGGGAATGGGGGGCAAATCGATGAGCCCATAAAAACCATTAAGATCATCCATCTTAATGGATGATCATTGCATCATTATTATGCCATCAAAGATAGATGAGTAACCGTCCAACACATTTAATAACAACTATCAAAGTCTTAAACTCTCTCATCAAGACAAAAAACGTTATAATTAGGGTAATAATCACCCTCATTTATGTCTAATAACTACCTAAGTCACCTATAAAAGGGAAAATTTGTCCATTTTCTAATGTATGTCAAAAATACTACAAAAACACTATATGTATAGGAAATATATGGGCTAATACTAACTTAAGCATCGGAGGTTCCCCACCGGGCATAATCCGGTGGTCTCTTCAATCTATCTCTCATTTATCTTACAAGCCCTATAAGATCGTCTAGTGCTTTGATTTGAACAAGTGACCCAATTGATGATTTTGGCATCATCAAGTCCAACTCTAAAAGATTACATGCACTACCATCAATGGACTCTATGATTGCTCTTACCAATTTTCTTATATGGAAATCATTTGATACACACACCTAAATTCTCATATCATAATGCCTTTGCACCCTAATATCATTTTAGATCAACTGTGCAAGAGTTGTTTTTCCCAAGCCCCCCATGCCCTATACGGCATAAATGGCGAGATTATCTTGATCAAACACATCAATGAGCAATACTTGAATTATTTTTCTTTCTCTTCACCTCTTCCATAAATCTCACTTTCATTCATAAGTGAGCCAATTTGTCTTCTTTCTATATCAAAGACTTCCATGTTTATATCTCCTTCTCTCAAGTGAAACTTAGATCTCTCCATAGAAATGGATTCCAATCTATCCCTCACATTCTTGAGTTTATGTGTCATCTTCATCCGAAATATAAGTTAGTTTTGAAGAGAAAAGAAGCTACTTACTTGGCATTTCACACCTTTCTCTTTCTCCACCTTTTGTATTAGAGTTTAATTGCAAACTCGTCTAGAACATCATCTGCATCATAAGCTCCTTCTTTGAGCTTTCTCGGCCTATTCCCGATAGCCTCACTCTTCCACTACTTTTCCTTTGCATCTTGCAAAACAGCTTGGATGGTGGAAAGTGTGCTCTCAAGGTTGTCAAGCTCAACTCTCAAGCCCAAAGCAACTCCCAATTCTTAAAGTGCTGAATTATTCAAGTTACCAACCATAGAGCTCACCAGGGCGGATAGAAGTATGTCCGCCATTCCCTCTCTCTCTCTCTCTCTCTCTCTCTCTTTTCTCACTCACTCACTCACTTTGGCAACAAAATGCTATTGGAATACAGGATGGATAGCTCAGGGGAAGTGAATTGCCAAAAGGGAATTTCTTAGTTGCTTTATGATAGGCCAAAACGTATTGACCCTTTGTGATAATTTAACTAATTAATTAGCCGAGTAAATTAATTAAGTCAATTTAACTTGCAATAGCGTGGTAGTACAAACAAATCACCAATTATACTAAATGTAACGAAAATTAAATTTGACATGGGTGATTTGTTTTTGAATGGGGAAAACCTACACAACAAAAAACCCCACCGGGTGATTTTAAGATCACCACTCCTAAGAATCCACTATTATCAAAACAAGTGGTTACAAGTAAAGGAATCCCAGTACCTTATACCAACCTACAGTTGAACCCTTACCCCAATAGACAATTGGACTTGTTATGTAGTGACAATTTCTCCTTTTTAATGCACGACTCCCCAAGATGTGACTAACCAATTGTGTGGATCCCAAGACGCGACTTGATCACCAATTTGAGAAGGATGTTAGCTGCAAAGTTCTTCTGTTCATCACACCATAAAGATCATGAAGTTACTTCATCAAAACCCAATGAAAAACTACTTCTTGAAGAAAAAGAAGAACTAGGAAAATTAGGTTTCCGGTTACACTTTTCTTCACACTTATGGAATTGTTCTCTTGTGCAACTGTGCGTAACCGTTTATGGCCCTTAAAATAATCCTTATATATGTTTGGGGTTGTGAGAAAAGAAAGCCCAAACATATACCCATGATTGGATGAAAAACAGAATAGAAAATTTGAATTTCAAAACCTCGATAGATAGCCATCTATTGAGCTAGCTGTCGAGCCATAGGCTTCAATAGCTTTTAAATGTCGATAGATGCTAGTGTTGAGCTTTAAAATCCTGCACTATTTGACTTGATTCTTGGACAAACTTGCATGGTTTTAACACTTGAACTTGAAACCTTGTTTCTTGAAGCATTAAACACATCCTAGATCTACCCAATTACAAGTAAAGTGCGTTTGCATTTTGTCAAAGGATTAGCCAATTATATAAAATAGTGACATATGTTCCTAACATGATTCACATATGTTCTAACAATCTCCCCTTTTGCAATCCGTGATAAAACCACAACAAACAAATGAGATATGAGAGAAGTCATAAATCACCCAACTCATATTCACTTGTTGAATACAATAAAATCTATCCTAACACAAACTCTTGAAAAACTTTGCAAGAAAAGAGTTTATGACAAGAAGACTTTGACAACCTATATTTCTAAAACACTTTAAATAAAACTCATTAAGGCATCTTAGTGTAAAATAGAAATAATAATTGCATACATTAAATAAGAGACATGTGCATAAAGAGAGAAAAGAAACAACACATGTAAAGATAGGTGAAAGAACATACATCAAAATATATATAAACCAAATATAAGTACAATGTTTGTCAAGTGGTCATAAGACCAATATACAAGATGTAATGCATCTAAAATAGAAAGAAAGAAAAAGATACATACAAGTCCTCATTACATCCCTCAACATATGAACACTCCCCCTATCTCCTAAACTAACCCTCCCCTTTATGAGAATGACTACTCTCATCTCAAAACTACTCCTCCTTTTTGTCAAAAGTGACAAAGGGGTAAGAACATCAAGTAGATATCTCATCATCACTTGGTGAGCCATCATCATCATCCTCAGCATCATCAAGACTACTGAAGCCATCATCACTCTCATCCTTAAAAAGTCTGGCGGAGATGGAGAGGAAGCCACTATAAAACCACCCATCACAGCTTGTCGTTGCGTGATATGACCGACACGGGTGTTCACCTGACACAACTCATCGCCGAGAGTGTCAAGGCGAGCATCCATGCGCACTGTCTGTGCCATGATGGCCTCAAGTGTCACTCCACCCGCTGAAGTAGAAGGAGCAGAGGTGGATGGAACGGTAGAAGCTAGAGGAGCTACCGTCTGTGTTTGGGGCTGCCTCAAGCGAAGCTATGTAGAACTCCGCTTAATGGTAGCAGCGTCAATGGCACACATAAACGTAAAGTGGGGAGACTCGGGATAGGAGACCGAAAAGTGGCAAAGGAGTCTCATGATAGTGGAAGGAAAAATAAGCTTATCATGAGTCGTCGTGTCCCTATAGACATCTATAAAGGAGAGTATAAAGTGTGAAGCGAAGTCAATAGTGAGACCCTCAATGATGGATAGCAAAAACCGAGCATAAGTCTCTGTGATAGTGTTATAGTGAGACAAAGGATGAAGAATAAATGTCATCACCGTGTTAAGGAATCTCGGACCTTTAGCAAAGGCCGAGCATGAGGTGTTTTGATGGTCACCCCATGACGATGGTGTCTCATAGAATAGAGACGCAAGTTCATCTTTGGACACTATCCTCGGACGCTCAGAACAAGGGTAGTCAAGATGCGCTACCCTAAGAATGTGTAGTACCTCGGATACAATATCTAGAGTAACTATCATGTGCACACCCCGAACGCGAGTGATAAACTGGGGTGTAAAGTAATCAAATCCGTGCATATTGGAGTAGAACTCCTGTAAGATCACAGAAGGGCACATGACCGAGTTCCACATAGTGACTCCCAACCCCTACTATAGATAACAAAGATGGCGGTCGGTGTCGGAAAAATCTGACAAAACGACTTGGCGTTCCAAATGAATGCCTCGTCGTGAAAAGTTCTCAAAGAAATCCGATTTAGCCTTCTCATCACGGAATCAGATATGAAAGGGAGTGGGGTCAGATGGAGAAGAAGAAGAAGATGCCTCGGAACAAAGAGGGTTCCGGGATGGAGTGGACTTACGTTTACAAGCTTCCTCTCAAGGACCTACACCTTTGTTTGGAGAGTTATTAAAAGTTTTGGGCTTTTTAACTCACTTTCAGGAGAATTTTAATTCTTCTATGTCCTTTAGTAGACATACTAGGACACGTGCCTTTTCATCTTCACAGCCAAAGACTCATGTTGTGCGGGTGAGAAAGGAGCCTAAGACTTAATTGTCTTTTCTGTTTGTCCTCTACTTTAATTCTTTCTATCTAAAGTAGGACTTTCTTTGCTTGATTTCTTATCCGCTTTTGGAATCAGGCTTTCATGCATCCGCACCCTTCTATCATGCCTTCATGCACATGCATATTTCTTTCATGTTTTCATGTGGTTGTTTGTTTTTGTTTGGTTGTTTAGTTTTTATTTTGTTTTGGTTTCAAAAGAAAAAAAAATAAAAAAAAATACAAAAACAGTGTATGTTTTGTGTACATTGGTACTTGTGTACCTTGGATGGCCATTGAAACAAAGTTTTCTAAATTTTGTATCTTTTGTAACTTAGATGAGCATCTCTATGCACAACTAAGCAAGTGAGCTTTGTGACTCTTATTTCTGATGAGTAAGATTAAGTAATCTCTTGTACTTAACACTCGTATCACTCTTTTTGATGGGAAGGAATAAAAAATTCTAAGAGAAAGGCATAAATAACTATCTCACCACTATTGCCCGCCAATCATGAAATGACATCTGTATGCTTCGGCATAGTAAAAGTGTGATGTTAATGACATTTGTGTCCTTCGGCATAGTAAAATTGGAATGTTAAATGCTTAACATCATTGGGTATTTCTTTTCTCTCTCTTATATGCCCATGCATGATTTGCTTAAAAAAAAAAAATATATATATATATATATATATATATATATGCAAAGAAAAATAAAAAGCAAAAAGATCAAAATGCTTTAAATATGATTGCAAGCATGTATTCTTGGAGATGTGGGAGTTATAGGATGTACCTCGAAGGTGATAGTCCCCATCTAACAATTATGATTGTGTGTGAGTTAAAGTGATTTTCTCATATCTCAAATCATCATAACATGTGTACACTTATACAATCTTGCGATGTTTTTCACACACAACATGCAATATTCTTTGCTACTCTTGATACATGTGTAGGTACAATGTGATTTGGCCATCACAAGGTTTTACATGTGTTAATGTATGCTCACTAAACTGTCTTGACTTGTTTTTGAAATATAAAATTGGTTAGACTTGTTTAGTGTGTGTGTGTGTGTGTGTGTGTTTTGGGATCTATATGCATAACATTTTTCTTATTGAGAGATTTGTTTTTCACATGTTTTGCATCCTTCTATTATCTTGTCATCCATAGCATCTTGTTTCATTATATTTATGCATTTATATGGATTTCTTTGTACCCCCTTAATCATCCTTGATCATCTTTATGTCTCTCGGGTGAAGCTTTCTAGCTTCTTGTACCCTTTGTCAATCATGACAAAAAGTGGGAGAATTTGTGGAGAAAATGTGGTTTCTTTTTAAGATTCTACATGTTAGGGGGAGAAATACATGCCTCTGTAAGAGGGAGATGTGTTTCATCCTGTTAGGGGGAGTGCTTACCTCCTTCTTCTTGTACACCGGTTTTGTGACCATGTTTACATACATTGTGCTTATCTTTGATATATATATATATATATGATGATGTATATCTTTTTCACCTACCTCTACATGTGTTGTTTCTTTTCTATCTCCATACACATGTTTCTTATAACTTGTATGCAATCTATTATTTCTGTTTCACACAAAGATGCCTTGATGAGTTTTGTTTCAAGTGTTTCAGAAATATAGGTTGTCAAAGTCTACTTGCCATAAACTCTCTTCTTGCAAAGTTTTTTAAGAGTTTGTGTTAGGATAGATTTTATTGTATTCAACAAGTGAATATAAGTTGAGTGATTTATGACTTCTCTCATATGTTCATTTGTTTGTTGTGGTTTTTTCACGGATTGCCAAAAGGGGAGATTGTTAGGACATATGTGATTCACTTGTTAGGAACATATGTTACTATTTTATGTAATTGGCTAATCCTTTGATAAAACGCACTTTACTTGTATTTGGGTAGATCTAGGATGTATTTAATACTTCAAGAAACCTTGTTTCAAGTTCAAGTGTTATAGCCATGCAAGTCTATCCAAGAATCAAGTGAAAAAGTGCTGAATTTTAAAGCTCGATAACTACTCGACACCTGGCTATCTGTCAAGCTTCCAAGCCTTTTCTCATCGCAATCTCGACACCTCCTCGACACCTGGTCGATCAATCGAACAAATTTCTGTCCCCTCAACACCTGCTCGACACCTCCTATCTGTTGAGGTTTAAGAAAGAAACAGAAATTCTAATCTGTTTTCTTGGAATCTGTGAATGTGTCTTTAGGACTTCTTTTCTCCTAACCCTAGACATATATAAGGCTTATTTTAGAGGTTGTCACATAAGAGAATACAAGGAGAACATATGAAAAAGGTGACTAATGCCTTATTCTCTCTGAAAGAAGCTACTGCGTCTTTGCGCCTTAGGGTTTTGTAACCAAGTGCTTCTTGATCTTCATTATTGATAAAGTAAAGAATTTTGCAGCAAACATCTTCTTCAAGTTGGTGATTAAATCGCGTCATCGAGATCCGCGCAATTGGTTAGTCATATATCGGGATTCGTGCATCAAAGGATGGTGTTCATATATTGAAGAGTTCGGAGGTTTCGAAGCGGTAGAAGGTTTCTACTGTGAGTTCATCTACGGGGATTGTAGAGTCTCGGGATAAAGGTTTTGTACTAGATCTGAAACTTCTCTTTACTATAGTGAATTGCTTTTCGAGAAGGTTTCTCCTCGGGTTTTTTCTTTGTCAAACTAGTTTGTTTCATTGGTTTTCCTGGGTTATCATATTTTGTCTTATTTACTTTTCATTTGCATGATTTTGACATGATATTGATGTTTGTTTGTTTTAACAAGTTTTAATCATAATAAATCTAATTAACAACTTGGGTTTAAAACTTGTTAATTCTATCAACCAGGATTTAAATTTCCCAACAATGCAAAAGATCTTTGAAATGTACTCATAAATACGTGGAGTGTTATGTTGATGATCCGGTGGTTAAAATAAAAAGGAGGGAAGACCATCCGGTAGATCTACAATCCATGTTCAACCGCCTAAGAAAGTATCAACTTAAAATGAACCTCGCAAATGCACTTTTTGTGTAACATCCGGGAAATTTCTGGTTTCATTGTGAGGCATTGTGGTATTGAAATTGACCAATCCAAAATTGAAGCTATCTAGAAAATTCCAAAGCCCAAGAATCTACGAGAACTTAAAGGCTTGCGGGGAAAACTAGCTTACATACAATGATTCATCTCAAACTAGGCTGGTGGATGTCAACCTTTCAATAGATTGATGAAGAAGGATGTGCACTTTGAATGGGATGAGGCTTGTAGCAATGCTTTTGCATGCATCAAAAGATGCTTAATCCTCTAGTTTTAGGTGCTCCTATCCCAGGAAAGCCTTTGGTGCTGTACATCGAGGCACAAGAAAAGTCTCTAAGATGCTCTTATGGCACAAGAAAATGAAGAGGGGAAAGAAAGAGCCCTTTATTATCTAAGTCGAACTCTCAATGGGGCTGAATTAAATTATTCTCCTATTAAAAAGATGTATCTTGCTCTTTTCTTTGCCATAGACAAACTGGAGCACTACATGCAAGCATATACGGTCCGTTTGATAGCAAAAGCGGACCCGATTAAGTATGTCCTCTCTAGGCCGGTGGTTTCAAGTCGTATAGTTCAATGGGCAGTCCTTGCTACAACAATATAACCTTGCATACATGCCACAAAAGTCTGTCAAAGGACAAGCATTGGCAAATTTCTTAGCTAATCACCCAATTCCATCGATTGGGAGTTCTTCGATGATTTCCTAGATGAAGACGTGTTTTACATTGAAGTAATGCCACCATAGATGATGTTTTTCGATGGGGCTGCATGTCGAGAAGGAGCGGGGGCAGGTGTAGCGTTTGTTTCTCCACAACGGGCAATTACTTCTATACTCATTCTCATTAAGCGAACTTTGCTCTAACAACGTAGGCGAATATCAAGCATTGATTGTTGGTCTACAAATGACCATTAAGATGGGCATATCACAACTTGAGATCTTTGGGGATTCCAAATTAGTTATCAACCAAATCTTGAGCAAGTATGATGTCAAGAAAGAAGACCTTATCCTTTATTGCAAATATGCAAAGAAGTTGCTAGCAAATTTTGAGGCCATCACATTGGAGCATATACCAAGGAATGAGAATAGGTAGGTTGATGCTTTACCTAATTTGGCTACCACCTTAGCATTATCCCAGGAAGAGACAGCCAAAGTTGCTATTTCCCAAAGGTGGGTGGTACCTCTTGTGGTTGAAGAAGAAGAAGAAGAAAAAGAGCAAGCCAACATTATTTCTATATGCCTTGTTGAAAAAGAAGATTGGCGACAAGTGACCATTGAATACCTTCAACATGGAAGACTCCTAGATGATAAACGCCACAAGATCGAAGTTTGACAAAGGGTTGCTTGATTCATTTACTATAAGGACACTCTCTTCTACCATTCATTTGATGGATTGTTTCTCCATTGCTTAGGAGAGGAGGAGGCTAAACAAGCCTTAGAGGAGGCTCATGCAAACCTCATCCACCACATTGGTCGGGTCCTAAGTTAACCTCTACACTCAAACAAATGAGTTACTATTGGCCTAGATTTTGATGCATAGGGCTTGATGCAATAGGGCCATTACGAAAGTCTCTACACGGTGGCCTTGGCTTTTTGATGCATGGGGGCTTGATTACATCATTTTGGCCACTTGTACATCTTGGCCGTAACCGATTACTTCTCTAAGTGGGTGGAAGTTGTGCTGCCCCTAGGGAGGTGAAAAAAGAGACGGTGGTCAATTTCATTCAAACTCATTTAATCTATCAATATGGTGTCCCTTGTTATATCATAACCGATAATGGCAAACCCTTCTATAAATTGGTTGATGAAAGAGCTATGCAAGAAGTTTGATTTAAACAATACAACTCCTCCATGTACAAATGCCCCGACAAATGGACTTGTTAAATCATTTAACAAAACACTTTGGCAATTTGTTGAAGAAGGTGAATCCAAGACAAAGTGAGACTGGCATGAAAGAATTGGAGAAGCATTATGGGCAAATCGAACAACATTTCAAATGCCTACTCAAGCAACGCCATATTCTCTTATCTATGGAGTGGAAGCCATCCTTCCTTTAGAACGCCAAATCCCATCATTATGAATTGCCATTCAAGAAGGATTGACTCAAGAAGAAAATGCCAAGCTTAGATTGCAAGAATTAGAGGCACTTGATGAGAAAAGGCTTGAGGCCCAACAACACCTTGAATGCTATCAAGCTCATCTTTCAAGTGCATTCAATAAAAGAGTTAAATCAAGATCATTCCAAGTTGGTGACTTAGTCCTCGCCGTTCGAAGACCTATCATCACAACTCATCGTATAGGCAATAAGTTCACTTCAAAATGGGATGGACCTTATGTTGTGCAAGAAGTCTACACCAATGGAGCTTACAAGTTGATTGATCATGAGGGTGTATGGATCGGCCCCATCAATGGGAAGTTCCTCAAATGCTTCTATGCTTGAAAATCGAGGATTGCTCATTGATAAGAGTTTAAAAGCGCCTTTGTAGCACTAAAAAGGGTACATGATGTCTTCCCATTACCTTTAAAAGCATACCAATAAGGAGAAATTAATCCCAATCTTTGTCACCATTTGCAATGTGGCGTAGTGGTTGGATGCCTTTGTTGCCCTTGAGGTCGAGGTCTCGGGTTCGATTAATGGTGATATCCACTATTGTGCAATTGGTACCCATGAAGTGTCGTGGGGCATGGGGCAAGGATTACACACGCGAGCCCTCCTTTTTGTAAAAAACAAAAAAAAAAAAAAAAAAAAAACAAAAAAAAAAAACAAAAAAAAAAAAAAAAAAAAAAAAACAAAAAAAAAAAAAACAAAGAAAAACTCATCAAAAAAAAATCATCCAAAAAAATTTGTTGAACTACGTAATGACTTGATCCCTCTCCGTGGCACGTAGGCGACTTAGTACTTTTCACTAAGTTCAATCACATGAAAAGAAGAAGGATTGCCAGTCTAGCTTGAAGAGTTTTCCAACAGTCATCAATATGCTTTTAAGGTCCCTTTGGTTGGCAAGGCATTGCTTAAAGACAATCAATTGCTCAATAAGATGATCAAAGATCGTTGTAGTCAAAGATGAAGACTATAAGGAGTTGACGTTGCTTAGCTTTCCTTGAAATGATGATAAACATAAGTTGATTCTTGGTTGTGGAGCAAAATAAAATCTTCAACCTCTTTTGCAAGAAATGAAGTTTGCATGGCATTAACCCATCTTCTATGGACATTCTCCCACGTTTCTGAGGTATGCTTTGCATCACTTATCTCCTGGGGGCATTTTCTTATACCTTGCAAGTCTAAGCTACATCGTCTCTCTTCTAGGTTGTGCCACTTCATAGCTCTGAAATTTGAACCACGTCATCTCCCTTTTGAGTGGTGTCATTTCACATCAAGTCTTTGAAATCTAAATGATGTCAACTTCCTCCAAAATGATTATAGATTATATATTCGAAGTTGGTGTTGCATCATCTCTCCTCTATGGGTATGTTCGTGCAATGTTGAATTTTTGGTGGCATGTTTTAACATCTTCAAAGTCTTGGCACCATGCTCTGGCATCTTCAAAGTATTGAAGTCATTTTTTCCCCGCATCTTCAAAGTCTTGATAGGGACTCCTTGCATCTTCAACGTCTTGTTGGCATCATTTGAAATCTTGATGTCTGGCTATAGTGCTATGCATCCTTGATGTCCGAGCTATGTTGCCTCTGAATATTGGTACAACTTCAATGCGAGTGCAAGTGCTAATATTAAGTGTTGACATGGATTCATGGTAAAGATGAATGATGACACGACTTTGGAATGAATGAAGTGTTGACATGGTTTCATGGCAAAAATGAGTATTGGCATGGCCTCAATGCAAATAAATGTCGAGGTAGCTTTATGGCAAAAGAAGAGTGCTAGTGCGACTTCATTACAAAGGCAAATAATGGTGTGACTTTATAGCAAATGCAAGTGAAAATATTGCCTCAATAGACAAATTAAGGGTGATGATTCAATGCAAATGCAAGTGTTGGCGCAGCTTTGGGACAAAGACAATGGTGACACAATTTTGATGCAAAGAAAAAAATGGATGCAGCGTCATTGTGAAGGCAAGTGTTAACATGGCTTTAGTACAAGGACAAATGCTGGCATGGCTTCATGGTAAAGACTCTTGATATGGCTATGTTGCAAAGACCCTTGAGGTGGCTGCATTGGAAAGACAAATGTTGGTGCAGCTTAACTACCAAGACAAAGGCCAGTACAACTTCAAAGTCAAGCACTAGTAATAGCATCATTGAATCATGAACACCTTTGATAACATTGTTGCCTAGATGACTATCGCTATGAGAACATCAAGGATGGAGACAAACATCACTATAAGAATGTTGTGTTCAATGAAATGTAAAGTCACCAAATAAAGATGGATGTTAAGCTAAGAATGTTGATGTAAAGCTTGACGCTAAAGCCCAAAGAACAAGGAAAGAATCTTTGCATAACAAAAACAAGCAACAACAAAGAACTTGTCGGAAGAAAATCTCATGGCACGTATAAAAAAAAAAAAAAAAAAAGTGCTTCAATTTTAATCTCTAGCCTATCTAAAAAAAAAAAAGAAAAAAAAAAAAAAGAAGGTTAGTACAAACAAAGCATAAATTATAAAAAAATAAAAAAAATAAAAAACATAATTTCTCTACACTTAAAGTATTATGCTACCCACTAGAGACTATGCTTGTACAATTTAATGCATTCCCGGGTGGCTTTATATGGAAAAATTTTAAGATAACAAAAAAAAAAGAGAAGGGAGGGGGAGAGTAGGCAAGCCATTAAATGCTGCCACCAAAAGGATAATGTTTAAAGTTAGACTTTGCAACTCGAATGCACTCAAAGTCAAACAAACTACACAAAACCTTGAAAAAAAGGGGTAAGTGCCCATAAATGGATCATGTTGTTAGAAAGAAACTATTGCACTAGACCTCAGAAAGGGCTTATAGGTTTGCAAAGAATAACTTGTCATCTAGAAAAGACTATTGCACTTGGATGAAAGACAAACCCGACATCACAGAAGTATTCTATGGCCTTTGATCTACCAAAACCTGAAAATTCCAGTCCGGATGTCCAAATGCCCTGTCGCGCACCACCAAAAGCATCAAGATCACGGCCTACTCCTTAACATTTGTAAAAATCCAGACCTCACTTTACGAAGGTAGCATTACCACTCAATCCAGCGGCCTTTGATGTTCAAAACCCAGAAAGGTCATTAACAACGGAGCCACCACGCGCCACCATGTGATGCCACAAACTTGCAATGACCAATGGTTGAGTTTCTCAAAACTATGCAAATTTGTTCAAATTTTACAAAACCGACACTACAAGGGTCTTGTAAGGCCTTAGAACTACAAAACTTGAAAATTTCAAGCCCAAAAAATGAAGCATGTGCCTCCAAAAGATCCGGCGGTGGCTGCCTTCAACAACACGCGCCAACATGCGTTCGCTTCTTCCTTCTACGTGTTCACACATGCCGGCAACTCTCTCACGCGTGTACACACGCACCAAAGGTCGACATGCCCTCCAGCGCTATGATGTCATGGATGACGTCACCACCCACTACGGTCTAACCCATTTGTTTAGGCCAACCTGGTTTGACCCGTTCATCCTAACTTGGATTCGAACGCGCCTGCAAAAAAAAAAAAAAAAAAAAAAAATAAAAAAAATAAATTAAAAGAAAAGGGGCTTTGACCAAGTTGGACCTTTGACTTTGACCAAAAAGTCAAAATTTTCAAAACAGACTTGTCCCACTCAATTTTTCGAGTACATTTTGATTTTGGGATCCATTTCTTCATTCAAAACTTGGAAATTGTGCAAACGTCCAATTTCTAGAAAGTTGACTTTTTCATAAATCTTGACCGAAAGTCAAAATTTTCAAGTCAGACTTGTCTTGCCCAATTTTTCACGTAGATTCCAATTTTGGGGTATATTTCTTCATTTGAGAATCCAAAATTGCTCAAATAATGTGATTCTACAACTATTGACTTTGATGTGAACTTTGACCAAGAATCAAGATGCCCGAGCAAAGCTTGTCCTATTCAAATTTTTGTAAAGATTCTGATTTTGAAATCCGATTATTTATTTTGGACTTGGAAACCACCAATCTGACCCACTTTTCCGAAGTACTAGCAGCCCAAAACTTAAGCTCCCAAGATTCAAAATTTAAGATTCATCCATTTGGTCCGGATTGCCTTAAGATTATTATCGGACTTCATCAAGGCTTCCCTTTCAAAGAACAAATGAACTTGAAAGTTCAAAAACGTGTATAAACACCCTTGAACGTTTAGACCCCCAAATACAAAATAACCAATTCAAGCTTTATGACAAACAACTTGGGAAAATGAACATAAGCTCTTGAACTGGAAATCAATCTAAGCCAATTATAAATCACATGGGTCAGAGAAAATAAAAGGCAAAGATAAAGGGAAGAGAGATGCAAACACAAGGACAACACACGATGTGTTATCGAAGAGGAAACCGAAGCCCTCGGCGTAAAACCTCTCCGCCGCCCTCCAAGCGGTCAATAATCCCTAGTTGGGATACATGAACAGCAATAGACCCTCCAAGCCTAATCTACCCGATGTACCTAACTTCCAAGCTTCTTGCTCCACCATTCTCACCAATTTTCTCATCCACCATTCTAGCATCCGCCATCCTTGGCATCTTCCCAAAGCTCCAAAAACACTCAACACTCTGAATGGGTGTGGGTAGTGTTTGGATAGAAATCTCTTCAATAGGTATGACAATGAGAGAGGGAATGAGAAGAGACTACAAAGATTTCTCTCTAAGAATGAGTAGCTCTCTCTAATTGGGTGGGTGTTTTGAAGAAACCTCTCAGGGTTTTTCAAGCCACACATATCTTGTGGGAAAGGGGTATTTATGAGAATGGAATACGAAATCATGAAATGAAGATTTCCTTCTTTCAAAGTTTTCAAATTCTCCTTCCTTGCAAGCCGCGAGCCCATTTCTCATTACCGCCTTTGTCTTAGCATTTCTTCATTCTCAACTACCCTACATGATTCCCACCTAAAACAAGGTTTCTAAATATTGCAAATTTTCATGGAATAAAGCCAACACATGGTTGATTAAATTCAACCTACTGAGAACTCTCAAGGGTGTCTTGAACTTGAAATTACATTGGGTCAAACCTACCATTCCCGTTTGGTGCCTACAACATCGATTGTTTTGTGCCAAACATTCCCATCCACCATTCTCACCAAAAATTCTCATCCGCCATTCTCAACTACCCATCTACCGTTCTTTGTTCTCCCTATAAATTATTCATTGAAAACTCATCAAGAAAAACCATGAATCATGAAATGAAGATTTGCTTCCAGATTTTAAAATAGTCATTTCTCGTTATAGCTTCATCATTCTCAACACCTAGCAACCAATATTGCTTCATAACAAGTTTGAAATCAACCTTCTCATGGTTCAATAGAAACTCTTCTCACAACATCATTGTTGTTTTAAGTTCTAAACAAATTTTGTTTCCCCATTTGTCCATAAAATTACTCATCGATGATCGTTGTTTTGTGCACCCTCGGACTTAGTTGGCCAGGAAATCTAAGTCCAACGAGAGACACCTATTTCTAAGCTCGGGGACCCCGTAGTCTCTCTCCAATTGATTAGTCTTCCAGCAGAAGCAAAGGTTCGAAACAAATAGCAACTTAGTTGGTTTCTAAAACAAGGATCACAAGTTAGCTCCATCTTTCATTTTTCGTGCTTTTCCAACAAGTGGCATTAGGTGAAGGTGATAAAAAGTGTTGGGGTATCCTACAAATTTTTCCCCATCCAAAACCTACGATGACCTCCAAGGTACCAACTCATAGAAAATCAACCTTTGGTGTCGGTAAATGGTCGCCAAAGCCTCATTCCATGTTCCCACCAGTGTGGGACCCAAAGGTCATCATTGCTAGTACCTTAGAACACACTTTTCTGGAATTACTCCAACTTAAATTCTACTTGAAGTATTTCAAAAAGTACTCTTCTAAAATTACTTCAACTTAATGTCCGTTGGCATGGTCCCATCAAACAGGCACACTCTACAACTTGACTTGCCGTCGGACCTCATTCAGCATGTAGTCAATCCCATATCCTAAAATACCCTAGAAACATCTACACCAAAAATTCCCCGACATATAGGACTAGCTCCATGGTGTTGTATGTTTCACCCATTCACCATCTTTGCTTCATCCCCGTTTTCTTCACCACCAACATCAACATACCCAGAAATCATAAGCTTCTGAAATTACCTCAAACTTAACTTGAGTGAAACAATAGCACATGTGCACTCAACCACTTTCCCACATGTCCTCGCCGTAATCCAAAGTATATTCTTCAAAAATTACTTTGCCTGGACTTCTTAAAAAATGCAAGGCTAGCCCCATGACTTTGCATGTTGTACCCAGCCACCATCCTCACCTCTTCCCATCTTTAACACCCTATGATCGCCGCCAACAATCCAAATACTCTTCCGAAATTACCTCAGCTTAACCTCTGCTGAAATGATTCAATCTCACAAGTACATCCAACTACTTGCAAATAACTTTCAGCCTCACTAACCTACTCCAAGTGCCATGGAACACTCTTTTGAAATTACTTTAACTTAACCTCTATAGAGAAGGCTCAATCATGCAAGTACATTCAAATACTCGCAGACCCTTTTCGGTCTCATTAAAGCCTTTCATATGGGTGGGTCTACTTTTCGAAAATTATCTCATCCTACTGAAAGCTTTACCACCTTCAACTACTTCACTTGAAGAGTCAAGTGTAAAAATTCATTTTGAAACTCATTCCCGCACCATACTCCAAAACTTTGTGCGTGAACAAGTCTCGAGGGGGCATTTTTAGAGACAAAAATTCCCGACTTATCACAAGTTGACACATCATACTACTAATTCCACAAAATACAACTAATTACAAAGCACCATGTATTGTTGCTAGGTTTTGCTATCTTTGCTCGTAAAACCAACAAAAATTTGCCAAGTGTCATGCAAAAATCAATCACACATCAGCGTGTGTAAGTGATGACATAAGTAGTCCAGCATGTGTAAGCAATGACATATGCAATCCAACTAAGTGATGACATAAGCGAACCAATTAGGTGTGACATGTGTCACTAATCAAACTTCGCCATGTGTCACTCACCCACCCCCAAACTCCTATAAATTGAAGCCTTCCTAAGGCATTTAGAAAGGAGACCAAGCCATCTAGAGCACAAGAAGCATCGGAGAAGATTCGGAAGCACTCAAAAGTGTAAAAGCTCTGCAGGAATCAAGCCTCAAAGCCTTCAAGAACTTCAACCTCAAAATCAAATAACATTTGAAGCAGAATCATCCAAACTATCGCCTAGATCCTAAAGTTTACTATAATCAAGCTCAAAAGTCTCCAGAAACCTTAACAAACCATAAATCAATGAAGTTCTACAAATTCAAGCCTCTAAAGCACTAAAGAACTTCCACCACAAACCTTCAAAGAAGAAGAACACACGAAGAACGTGAAGAACAAAGAATTTCTAACAAGCTCATAGCCAAAGATTCATTGTAATTCTGTTTCAAAGATTTTCAATCCATTCCTTAGCCAAATTGAAGGATATTTTGTGTTCAAATCAAAATCACATTACCACAATTCCAATCAATAAGTCTTGCAAGGAGATCCAATTAGAGAATCACTCTTTTGTAATTTCAAAGAATTGTACCACACATTCATCAATACAAATTCGCATTTGTGAAACTACTTTACTTGTTTGATTTATTTCAAACTAGAAATTTAGTCATCTACACATATCTAAAGCTAATATACAAAAAATCAATCAAATATATATATATAGAGCTAGCATATGTGTTTAGCATTCATTGATATAAACAAAGCAACATCAATCTACCTGCCATTCAGTCCTTCAAATATTTAAAATAAATCATTTAAATCTTATTTTCCTTAAATATTTGACCACAAAGTATTTGAAATTTATTTAGAAACGCGGTTTCTACTAAGAAAATTTCATGTCCAGGCTTTTTCTGTGCCATTTAACCAAAGTATCTTGCAGTGTTCTGAATGTATGGACATGTTAATAACTGTAATCTTAAGATAAGAGGCCAACATGATAGAAAACAGATAATCAAGTAAATAATTAATCCATGAAATTCTTTTTTGCTTCAAATGTTAATAAATTCTCAAGGTGGACAAAAAGCAGTAATAAAAAAAAAAGCAGCTATCTTAATTTGGCCCCTCAAAGATAAAATCCCAATCCTTTCAGTAATAAAAACAACGTTAAAGGGTTTCACATTTAAGAATTTAATTTTTAAATCTAATGGCTTATAAAATATCACATCTTTAAAATTTTAAATGACATGACATTCAATATATTTTTATTTTTAGATTAGTAATATTTAATCTAAAGTCATAACACATATCCGTTTAATATGAAAAAAATTATTTTCTAATAGAATACATGTATTATTTCACCAAAAGTTTTATAGTTCAATTGACACATTTTGGATTTTATAACAGAGAAGTTTATGGTTCAAAATTCCTCTCTTCCAACTATAGAATTATGACACAAAAAAAGATATAAATATTATTTCGTCTTTAAATTTCACGTATATTTTTTTTAATAATTCATTTAATGCATAAATATGTCAACATATCATTTTACACTTTTTTTTATATGACTTGCATATTTGCAAAACAATATTAATAAAACAACTACAATTGGGTTCATTATTTTTTAGGGCCACCAAATGGGCTGGTTTGAATCTTTTTATAATATGTTGGTTCTTGTCTGTCTTTCGAGTTTTTATATTTTCTCTCTTTTAATTTCTTTTGGACCTTGACCGCTTCTTGCTCATCCAACTAATTACTAGTTTACTACTTCACCATTTTCACACATACGGGGAAAATAAGTGGACTGTTCTATTTTTCTGCTACAGCCAAAATGAAAGATGACTTTTAATTATTTTTTATTTATAGAAATGCTATGTTGGCAACTTTTTCACAACAATTTCAACATGTTACTTAGGATTTATTGTGAAAGGTTGTTAGTGATTGTTCTTGTTAAGTAAAAAAGTAATTATAGTTATGAATTCAAATTATAACAAGTAATATATACTTATGATTTGTTGTGAAAGTATTGTGAACATAAAACTTTTTATTTATTTATAGATTTACCTAAAGTATTAGGGATTCAGTATTCACAATACTAGGCAAGATTCAATATCCCCTTGTTGAATTAGGCAAGATTTAACCCCAAAGAAAGAATATATGCCTTTTTTCCCCCTTCTTGCCATGGTATTGGACTCTAGGCATCATTTGGGCCATTGGTAATAGTAAAACTTCCACGGATCCTGGTTTGATAGGGTTGTTGCCTATTGGTCTTTGTTAGTTATACAACCGCATGAGAAATAATGCTTTCATTCCCTTATTAGGCACTCGCACACACCATGATTGTGACTCGTGAAAGTGCCACATCCAATAGAAAAGGATACCCTCTTTTTTTTTTTTTTTTTTTCAATTTTAGGCTACACATTTAAAATCCAACATTTTTATGTAAATCACATAAAATCAAATAAAAACAACGCATTTTCACATTTGGTTAAAAATTTTATAATTTTTTTTGGAGGATTTAAATGAAAAGTATAGTAGTGGGAGCTTTATACTTGGGTTGAGCTTAGCAACACCATTAGCATCACTGGGTATACTCTTTTTCTTCCTCTATTTTGGCATGCTCAAGGTCACATTTGGTTAAAAAATCAAACAAATACCATGTGATTCACACTTGGTTAAAAAAAAAAAAAAATTTTTTTAAAAATGGAGGATTGAAATGAGAAGTAGTAGTGGGAGCTTCATAAAGACTTGGTTTGAGTTGAGCAGCTACCCACAATTAGCATCACTAGGTACTCTTTTTCTTACTCTACTTCGGCTCGCTTAGGTTCTATGACTATAAGAGTACTTATTACAGTGGGTGGGGAGGAGTTGGCCTAGTTGTCACTAATGCTATGTTTGGAAGTTTGGAGGTAGAGAGTAGAGGAGTAGAGGGGAGAAGAGTAGAGGGAGAATGGTTATCCTCCACCTTGTTTGGATATTTTTAAAATTTAAGTAAGGGGGGGGAATAATTATCCTTTTCATAGTTTGTAATTTTGTTGATATGGTAAAGGTAAATTTGGTAATTCATTTGGTCAAGCATTTCTATGCTCTACTCTCCCTCCAAATCTCTCCAATTTGGAAGGAATTTAAGTGAAGAAGTTTATATGCAACCTCCTCCTGGTTTCTCTATTGAATCGAACAAGATTTGTCACCTTCAACGTGCACTTTATGGCCTTAAACAAGCTCCACGAGTTTGATTTGCCAAGTTCGGATCCACCATCTTTCACTTGGTTTACACTACCATTCCCTATGATTTCGACTTATTTCTTCATCACACCGACAAAGGCACTACTTTACGTCTCTCGTATGTGAATGATATGATCATAACTGGTGATGACCTCGATGGCATTTAAGAACTCAAAGATTTTCTCAGTTAGTAGTTTGAGATGAAAGATCTTGGACATCTTAGCTACTTGGGTCTTGAAATCACTTATTTCATCGATGGATTTTACATTACTCAAGCCAAGTATGCTTTTGAACTTTTGTCTCAATTTGGACTCACCAATAGCAAGGCCGTTGATACTTTAGTTGAACTTAATGTGCATCCGACTCCCTTAGCTGGGAAACCATTGTCTAATCTCTCTCTTTACGGACGATTGGTTGGCGACTTAGTTTATCTTGCTGTCACTCATCCAGACGTTTCTTATGCTATTCACCAGGTGAGCGGTTTCATCGCTCCACGATCGACTCACTATCTTGCTATTCTGCGCATTCTTTCGATACTTGAAGAGCGCTCTCTTTCATGGCTTTTCTACTCTACTTAGTCTCCTCTTGTTCTCCGTGCATTCTCTAATATTTATTAGGCAAGAGATCCCACTGATCGAAGGTCAACCATTGGTTATTGTTTTCTTTTTGGTTCTTCTTTGATTTCTTGGCAAAGCAAGAAACAAACCATTGTAGCCCATTCCAAAGATCAAGTGGAATATCATGCCCTTATTGATACCACATCTGAACTCATCTAGCATCGATGGCTTCTTAAGAATTTAGGTGTATCTACATCCTCTGCTACTCCTCTTTATTGTGATAACCAGAGTGCCATTATGTTGCTTACAACGATATCTTCCATGAACGAACTAAACATATTGAGATTGATTGTCATTTTATCCATTATTATCTTGTCCATGGTACTCTCAAGCCAATGACGAAGCCATGAATTTATCTTTAGGGGGGCCATATATAATATTATTATTTATTTTTTTTTGTGTATGATATATAAAATAGTAATGTACAATACATCATAACTCAATATGTGCTATAAACAAAAGTGTATTTAATTAAAATTAAAAAACCATGAGACAGGATCGACAAATCGATTTAATATCTTTAATCAACTATGAAATGGGCAAAGTCACAAAACATACAATAAACATAAAGTAAAAAAATCAAAATAAAAAATGCAAAGTACACGAGGAAGAGTTAAAAAGAAGGGGTCAATTGGTTAACTAGGGGCATAGGGCACTTTGCCTTTGTTAGGGGATAAGGGGCCCATGGCACGAAAGCTTCAATCTTTCACTCTTTCTTATCTAGTTTAGTCACACAAGTCAGAACTTTTACTTTTAAACAATCTACAACAAAGCGGTGAGAGGGAGGAAAAGGAAAGAACTAAAAAGGTAAAAAAATAAAAATAAAAAAAAAAAAAAAAAAAAAAGAAGAAGAAGAAGAAGAAGAAGAAGAAGAAGAAGAAGAAGGCAAATGCCAAGTTGCCAACGGAGACAAAAAGAGCGAGAGAGAGAGAGAGAGAGAGAGTCACTAGTGTGAGGCAAAATGTTTTTGCAACTATGTGGGGGACTTGGTGGTGCGGCACATCAACAAAGTTTTTGACTTTTCAATCTTTCTATTGTTATGTACAAGTAAGCCCTAGATGTGCTGGGATGAAAATTAGAATTTTTTTCCCTTCTATTTGTTGAGATAATTGTTAAAATACTTATGTGTTCATTTTAAAGATCTTTGAGTGTTTAATTATTGTAATTTGTTGACATATGTATTTATGGATTGTATTTTATTTAAATGAAAATTATGTTTAATTTTAGACTTTCTTAAATATATATACATATGTGCATATTATCAAGTATGGGGAGCCCAAATGATAAGGTTATTTAAAAATTTTCAAATTATTTATGGGACAAAACTTAAGTACAGTACCTTAGGTGTTGTTTTTTAGATTCCTCTCTTAAGATTCAGCTATGTGACTACTTAACTAAAAAATATACTTCCATCCTATGAGAAAAAATCCACATGGCAAAATTTTAAGATGAAAACCTAAAGAACAGTACCTAAGTCTTGCCTCTTATTTAGGATATTTCCAAAAAAAGTTTTTAATTTTTTCCAAAAATTTTGGGGGCCATGGACCCTCAAGTGGTTTCGCCACTATCTCAAGCTGTTCTCAGTCTCTTCTAAAGATCAACTTGTAGATATCTTCACCAAGTCACATCCTAAGGGATGCCTTTGTGCTTTGGTTGATAATCTCAAGTTGGTCTCACATCTACCTTGAGTATGAGGGGTGTTGTTAACGTGTAATAGTCTATGGACTTTAGGCCCACCTTATTTATTTGTATAGCATACATACTTGTATTGCACACTCTGTCTCTTATATAATGGTACTCATGTATATTTTATTACTTGATAAATACAATACATTAATTTAGTATTTCTAACAATTATTATAAAGAGCAGTCTTCAAACAATGATTTTCATTCCATAAAAGTCGCCATTTTCTCAAAGAATCTCAAATTGGGTGGGGGAGGGGCACTAATAGAAATAGTGGAAGGAAACAAAATGCAATTGTTGGGAACTATACATAAGTGAGTGAGGATTACTGAACCTGGTGGAAGGCTGGTTAAAAGATGGCGGCATATACTATATTCTATTTGATTATTACCCCAAGGTTTACCTTTTAATGCACTCAAAATGACATTGGTATGATCACAATCATAGCTCATGCTTAAATGGTTTTTTTTTTTTTTTTTTTCAAAGTGTGACTACTAGTGCATTAATATATTTGTACTTTGAAAAAGTGAAAAAGTAAAAAAGTGAAGTAATTTTGATTTGGACAAGATTTTCTCTAAATCAATTTAGAAGAATTTCCTTCAACTCACTAACTATGTGATGATTTATAAAAATATTCACATAAATTATTTAAATAAATCACATGACTCATTAAAATAATTATCTGATTAAAAGTACATGTAAATAATAGTGTTTTTAACCGTTATGTAATTAGTTAAATAAATTTCCCTCCAAACCAGTTTGGAAGCTAACTTATCGGGAATTTTCTTTTTCTTTGGATTTAATTTTTTAGTCCTTCTCTATACTTCAAATTGTTTTTATAAAAAAAATGATGGTATTTTAACTAAAAAATATACTTCCATCCTATGAGAAAAAATTCACATGGCAAAATTTTAAGATGAGAACCTAAAGAATAGTACCTAAATCTTTGTATCTAAGTCTTGCCCCTTATTTAGGATATTTCCAAAAAAAAAAATTAATTTTTTCCTATAATTTTGGGGGGGCCAAGGCCCCTCTCGATCCTCAAGTGGCTTCGCCACTATCTCAAGCTATTCTCAGTCTCTTTTAAAGATCAACTTACAGATATCTTTACCAAGTCACATCCTAAGGGATGCCTTTGTGCTTTGGTTGATAACCTCAAGTTGGTCTCACATCCACCTTGAGTTTGAGGAGGGCTGTTAACGTGTAATAGACTATGGGCTTTAGGCTCACCTTATTTACTTGTATAGCATACATACTTGTACCACATACTCTATCTCTTATATAATGGTACTCATGTATATTTTTTTTACTTAAGAAATACAAGACATTAATTTTGTATTTCTAACAATTATTATAAAGAGCAGTCTTCAAACAATGATTTTCACTCCACAAAAGTCGCCATTTTCTCAAAGAATCTCAAATTGGGTGTGGGAGGGGCACTAATAGAAATAGCGGATGGAAACGAGTCTCCATTTTCTCAAAGAGTCTCAAATTGGGTGGGGGAGGGGCACTAATAGAAATAGTGGAAGGAAACGAAATGCAATTGTTGGGAACAATACATAAGTGAGGATTACTAATCCTGGTGGGCGGCTGGTAAAAAGATGGTGACATACACTCTATTCTATTTGATTATTACCCCAAGGTTTACCTTTTAATGCACTCAAAATGACATTGGTATGATCACAATCATAGCTCATGCTTAAGTGGGTTTTTTTTTTTTTTTTTTTTAAGTGAGACTACTAGTGCATTAATATATTTGTACTTTAAAAAAGTGAAGTAATTTTGATTTGGACAAGATTTTCTCTAAATCAATTTAGAAGAATTTCCTTCAACTCACTAACTATGTGATGATTTATAAAAATATTCACATAAATTATTTAAATAAATCACATGACTCATTAAAATAATCATCTGATTAAAAGTACATGTAAATAATAGTGTTTTTAACCGTTATGTAATTGGTTAAAAAAGTTCCCTCCAAACCGGTTTGGAAGCTAACTTACTAGGAATTTTCTTTTTCTTTGAATTTAATTTTTTAGTCCTTCTCTATACTCCAATTCTCACCTCTTTGTCTCGGCTTTGGCAGTACTATGCACGCTTCTTAATCATAGGCCTTATATAGTTATATATTACTCCTACATTTTTGTTTTATGGAGTAATTATTTAATTCATTGAATTGGTACTCATCTTTTAAATTTATCACAGAACTAAATATCAGTAAAAAAAAAAATTAGGAAGTTCAATAAAAATATGCTTTGTAGTTAGAAGTAATTTTTTTAGTAAAAATATTTCTTGTCCCTAAAATTTTTTGAAGTTTGATTTTCCTACTTAATTTTTTTTTAATTCTATATATATATATATATATATATATATATATATTGTCTCTAAACTATTAAAAATATTACACTTGATATTTACTAGCCTTCGTCACCTATTGCTCCTACATGACTAACTAGGTGATATTATTTTTAATATTAAAAGAATTTGATACCACTAATTTGGATCATTATATTAAAAAACAAAAAATATAAGGTGAACAGGTGATATGAAACTTGAAAGTTCAAATAGTGTAAAAATACCCTTGAACGTTTAGACCCCCAATTTACAAATTACCAATTCAAGCTTTATATCAAACAATTAATGTGCGGAACATGAACAAAAGCTTAATACAGAATTGGTAAACAATCTAAGCCAATTAAAATCACATCCACAGCAAAAAATAAAAGGTAAAGATAAAGGGAAGAGAGATGCAAATACAAGGACAACACACGATGTGTTATCAAAGAGGAAACCGAAGCCCTCGGCGTAAAACCTCTCCACCGCCCTCCAAGCGGTAAGTAATCCACTAGAAAATGTAGTTGGGATACATGAACAGCAATAGACCCTCCAAGCCTAATCTACCCAATGTACCTAAATCCTCCAAGCTTCTTTCTCCAACGAGGTTGCGCCGAACCTATTTCTTTTCTAGCTTCCCGGATTCCGCTACTTGACCATAACATCAACCAATGTAAAATTGGTTCCTTCCTAACTACTTCCCAAAGCACCAAATAGCCCTCTCACGTAAATGGATATGGTGAGAAAATGTTTTGGTAAAAAGCCTCTCAAGGAAGCTCTCTTTCTTTCGTGGGTAAAAGGGGTATTTATACTGGGGTGAGAAGGGAATGTGAAACGTCGGGTTTTTCAAAACAGGAGTGGCTCGCGGCTTGGCCTCGAGGCTTGACCGAGTCGCGAGATCCGGCCGCGCAATAACAGAACGGCCGATTGTCCTATTTTGTCCTGTAGTGCTCCGGCTAGCATGACGCTTCAACTTCTAGCATGTTTGGCACGTGTCTTTTCGCGGCGGCTTGCGCCCGCGAGTCACCCGCGAGACACTGTTTTCTTGCACACTCTTGAGCATTCAACACTCTATCTCACTCACTACCCTTACAACAAACCCACCTAAATACAGAGTTACTAATTCTTGAAATACAAGCAAATTTGGCACGGAATAAAGCCAACAAGATGGTTAATCAAAATCAACCTTACAAAACTATTGTCACATACATATACACTATATAAAAGAATACCTATTTTTTAAAAGTTAAGGGACAAAAAAAATTCAATAAGTTAGAGAGAAAAAGATTTTTTTATATTTTATTTTAAAGACAAAAAGTGTAAAGTTTTCAATAGTTTAAAGACGAACAAATAACTTTAACTTATTGTAAAATTTAGAGAAGAAAACAATATTTTTAACTTTTTTTTTTAAGTAAAAAAATGTTATATTAATAATATTTTCGCAATACTTTCACAAATTTTGAGTGACATGATGTTACGGGTTATGTTTCTCAAAAAAAAAAAAAAAGTTACGGGTTATTATTGGTGGACAAAAAAGTAAGAGAAATGTTATATTTATAATATTTTCACAACAAATTTTAGATAACAGATTACTTACAGTTATTAATGGATAAAGAAATAATTTTAGTGGCGAATTCAAATTAAAAACTTATAACAATATTTGCCACCGTAAAAATGTTGGGAATTTTGTGTGGAGGGCCTGCTCAAAGATTCTGCCTACGAGGGAGAACCTACAACGTAGAAAGGTGAAGGCCAAGGCAAGATGTGAGCTCTGCTGCCAAAAGGCAACAACCTAAGACTACATGCCATATCTGTGGGAATGCCCATTTGCAAGAAACGTCTGGGCCGTGGTCCGTGGGAAATTGTAGAAATGCTCAAATGCAACACAGGACATATTTTCCTCTTGCTCCATAGCTTGATGACAAAAATGGAGATGAAAGACTTGGAGTTACGGGCGATAATTGCTTGCTTGGGCGATTTGGAATGCGAAGAGGAATAGCTTCTATTTTGACAAAGTGCAGATACAATCGAAAACTATCCTAGAGAATGCAATGGGACTGTTGACTGAGTATCAGCATCTCAATGCAGCACAATGTCAAACTTTGAGTTGTTTCTTGTATCTTTCCATTGGCTCTCTTATGTATTGGTTTCTCGGCCTCATTCTGCTAGCTCTATTATTATTGCGTGGCCTCTCTGTTTTTTTTTTTCTTTTTTTTTTCCTGGTTCCCAGGCCCCAGCTGTATTCCCTTTCTTTGGTTCATTAATATATTTTCTCACTCTTATCTCAAAAAAAAAAAAAACTCTTTTATTAGTCTAAAAATATATTCAGCGAGCGAGTGAACAAGATTTAATCAAAGCAAGAGGAATTCCTAATTTTAACAAGCACGTATAGTGTTTTAAGATAACTCATCAGCGACACACAAAACTATGTTAACAAAGAAAAGAAAAAGGGGGTGGGGATTTCAGGAAGCAGTACAGGAGAGCAATAAAATTGTTAGATTAGATATATATAATCACTCATTTATCCATTATTAACTAAATAATTTCACACCTATATAGCTATAAATATTATCCATTATCCAAACCCGTTTATGTAGTTTATTCAGAGAAAAATGGGTTTGGGTAAATTAATATTGTACCACCCACGGAAGGAAGGAATCTTTATAAGGCTTGCGTCCACAATTAGTCACTGCAGCTGACTAGTCAGGGAATAGGACGGCATTATCAGCGATTGAGTTTGTGTTAACCTCGGCAAGTATTCTGCTTGTGTCGACGGAATATTTTTGAAGATCAACTCCGATTCTATGCTGTCCATAATAAAACATTCATGCACAGAGCCAATGCATTGGTAGGTGGTGTGTTATTGTTTTTGAAGTTGAACTGAACTGGCAGAAATGCTCAGGATGTAAACCTAATGAAAATATATATATGGGTCCCCAGAAAAATTTTCTGGCTCCCTGATTGTTTTATTTTCATGCCAAAATATCAAATTAAAATAGTTTTGATATTTCCATACTCTGCCGGTAATTGATTGATCGACCCCACTAAAATGACAAGCTTCCATTATTTTCGTGTAGCCGTCATCACTATGAAAGCTTCTTCCCTAGTGCGAACCCAACTTCTCACGATTGATGGCTACTTGGCTTTTCTAGATTGAAGGGATAATTTGACTTCTAAACTAAATAATTATTTTTTCCCCATAAAGAATTTATGATAGAAGATAATATTGGAGACGGTTATTCCTACAACCATAATTATCTTGGCCACAATTCCACAATGGCTGAAGTAATGGCAAAAAGGCTTGTGTGTTTTGAATATATATGGTGTTTTATTTAACTGCCGAGATTATACTTTATATATAAGTATCACATTATTTAAAATTTTAAATAACTTGATTCTATATTCTTTTATAGTTGTAATATTTTTTTAAAGTCAAATTCAATTTATGAATGAAATTAAAATTTTTTAATAGTTAGACAGAAGCCAGAGAAAAATTACTTAAAATGTTACTTTATTATCTAATTATCCTATATTTTATGGCTTATACCACAAAGGCGTTTTTGGAAGGGAATATGGGAGCTTCGAGTTCCTCATAAAATCAAGCACTTTGTTTGGAGGGCCTGTCACAATGCTCTTCCAACAAAGTGTAATCTGGTTCGACGGAACATAGTCAATTCGGAGGTGTGTGAGTTGTGCAATGAAGGCCAAGAGGATGTGTTCCAAGCTTTATGGAAGTGTCGGGTGGTGGAAAGTGTTTGGAGCTGTCATAGTTGGGCCCAACAAGCTGTGAACCCCCCTCCCCTAACCTTTTGCGATTTATTTCATCGTTTTTTGCAGGTAACGGATGATTTCAGGAAGGAAATCTTTGCGAGAGCTGCTTGGTGTCTATGGAACCGGCGAAATGCCCTTCACTTTGGGTGTCAAGTGTAGCCTATTACAAACATAAACCTATTGGCTAGTAACCTACTACAAGAGTTCTTGGTGGCCTAGGAAGATCAAGCTCCGACAGTTCACTCACCTGTGATCCAACACCAGTGGAGACCTCCAGAGCATGATCACTTCAAAGTAAATTTCGACGCTTGTTGTGTTCAAGTCGCTTAATTTGGCCAGTATCGGGGTTGTCATCCGAGATTGGCGTGGAGATGTAGTGGCAGCTCTGTCTTCTATGCCAATCGCTCTAGCCTCGACAGTTGCAGATTTGGAAGCCCTTGCGTGTCGTTTTGTCTTTGTGATGTTTTTCTTGAAAAGGACCTGCAGAATGTTATCTTCGAAGGAGAATCGAGTTTGATTATTAATGCTATTGTCCAAGAAAACCCGGTTCTGACTTCATATGGAGATATTGTTGACAACATCCGCTCCTTAGTCTCTGTTTTCCAGTCTTTTCAATTTGTTTTTGTTCATCGGTCTTGTAATGTGGTTGCCGATGCGTTAGCTAAGAAGGCCAAATGTTTGGCCGGGTATCGGGAATGGTTAGGTGACTTACCTACGGACATTTCCCGATTAATTGATTTTGATGTTCCTTGAAGCATTCTTTTAAATTCAATAAAGTCCCAATCGGATTGGTTGGTTTCTCCAAAAAAAAAAAAAATTTATGGCTTATACAGAAATTTTTTAAATGAGATTAAATCATCACATAAACAATTTGAGGTCCTGTTTGCTATATATATATATATATATATATATATATTTCTTCTTTCAACTGAACTTTTATATGATTAAAAAATACTCTCATTAATGAAAGGTAACTTCATTTAAAAATAAGGTCATAAATGTCAAATAACAAATTTATTTTAAATTCAAAAAGAAAACTCCTAAAATTTAGGATTTTTTTTCCCTTCATATTCAAAAAAGAAATTACAATTATTGCTGTAGGGACACGCTTCGCGACGAACCACGAGAGAGTTGGGTTCGCACGTGAAAGGGCCCAAACAATATCATTTGTAGAGAGTGGATTCGAAAGGCTAGGCCTTAGTTACCCAGTGGTGGTTCTGGTGGTGTTCACATGTGATTTAAGCGTTTTCACCCTTGGGGTCTTTCTTCTGGAGGTAGACTGGGAGCCTTTCTTTTCTTTTTCCGATCCCCCTTCCAGATTACTTATTTTTTCTTTTATACTAGCCTGCATTCACTTTCCTTCGTCCACGTGTAGGGTCGACATTTCCAAGATCGATACTTGTCTGTCAATCCAAACCCAAAATTGTTGGGAGTGGTTAATAAAGCTAAAGGATAAGGCTCGTTAGGCGTGAGAGATACGCATGGGGAAGATGGTAAAAGCAGCCTTTTCTAGATATTTTAGATTTCCCTCCAAGCATGTCCCTTTACCGTTTTGCCCCTCTTCTTGGTGGATCTTTGGGTCGCCTGAGGACCGCACTGTCCTCGGTCGCTTCTCCGGGCCAGTTGGGCCTTATTATTCTTGAGCTCGGGCCATGACCTTTTTCGGCTTGGGCCTTTAAACTCTCCATCAGCAAGTGGGCCTGGCCCATCAATTATTGGACCCCACAATTGCTTATCTTTAAAGTTTATCATTTTTATTTGTTTAAAAATAAAATATATATTTCTTAATTACAATAGATGTAAATTATTAACATTTACCAAAAAAAAATAAAAGAGCCTTTGAGCATGCGTATGGGTGTGTGCCCAGAGAGTTTTTTTTTTTTTTTTTTTTTTTTTTTTTTTTTGTGAGAAACAAACACACGGAAAGGGAAAGGGGTTCAATCAAATTCCCACCCAAACCCCTTCATTGAAACTCAAGTTGTTCAACTAAAAAAAAACTATATGTGACTAATTTTGCATCAGTGTACTCAAACACTAAACTCAAGCCATCTAACAACAATTATATATTAACCAGATGAGGCTTCATCGCAGCCAAATTATCATATGTTTCCAAATAAAAGTTTACTAGGTCAACATTTTTTTCCCTCTTGAATGGGAAAAAAAAAGAGTAAATAGTGATGAGTGTACGTGTGATAGATTTTACTTGGAGGCGTACTAAAAGCCTATTACAAATTTACAATAGAAGATTGAGGTGGCTCTTTTTAGGACAACTCTTCCCATTATGCTAAAAAAGTCAAGTTTATGTTTTAAAGTGTGATGTCAGAGATATCAAAAAAATTTCTAACATAAATGTTTCTAAACAATTTGTCAATATTGGGAAAAAGAAATATAGATAATCATTTATTATTATTTTTTAATGCTCTGTTTATTTCAATATAAGATATTTTTACATTTTACTGTGTTTGTTTGAGAGTAAAATATTTGGTCAAATGTACCAACCAAGGCAATATTATCAATATATAGCTTCTCTTAATAACATATATTCTGTCTCTCTCTCTCTCTGCAATGAGGAACCCTAAAACCAAAAATGTTTATGCCAGAAAGCTACCAGACCAAACCACTTTCCACCGTGTTTTCTTGTTCTTCTTCCTCAGCCAACTTGCCAGTGGCTTGAAGGCTCCTTATTCTCCTACCATTAATATAACACTCAACTGTGGCTTCAGCGGCAGTACTTCTGCAAGAGATAACCGGATGTGGTTGGGAGACATCAATTCCAATTTTGGGCCTACTGAACATCAAAGCAACTCATCAGTAAACTCAACAGCAGATAAACAACCAACCGAAGTCGACCTAATTCCTTACTACACTGCACGCCTCTCATACTCCGAATTCACGTACATATTCTCTGTCACCCCAGGCCAACTCTTCATTCGCCTCTACTTTTTACCATTTTCATATAAAAACTTCGATCGCTATAAGGCCTTTTTCTCGGTCAAAGCCGGCTCTTATACCCTTTTAAGCAATTTTAGCGCTGCCCTCACTGCTGATTCTCTTGGCTTACAAGGCTTCTCGAGAGAATTCTGCTTAAATATTGTTGAACATTCTCGGTTCTTAAATATAACCTTCACTCCAAGCCCCGGAAATCCAGACGCATATGCTTTTGTGAACGGGATTGAACTCGTTTCAATGCCCCGTAATCTTTATTACACTCCAGAAAACAGCACAGCTGATGAAATATTAAACAGAACAGTTCAGTTTATCGGCAAGACAACCCCGTATCCTGTTGAAAAGAGCCATGCTCTTGAGACGGTATATAGAATAAACGTTGGTGGGAGATTCATTTCACCCATACAAGACACTGGCATGTACCGGAGCTGGTTTGGTGATGATGATGCTTACTTGACAAGTTCTGAAATAGGCGTTGAGCCTGTTAACACACATATTCACCTCGACTTTGATGCAATTCCTGAGTACACTGCACCAGAAAGTGTCTATACCACTGCCAGAACGATGGGAACCAACTAAACCATAAACAAGAGCTACAATCTCACCTGGGAATTCTCTGTAGACTCCGGTTTTAATTACCTGATAAGACTACATTTTTGCGAGTTTCAACCGGAGATCACGAAAGAAAAAGACAGTTTTTTACATCTTTATAGCCGATCAAATTGCTGAGAATCAAGCTGACATTATCAGTTGGAGCGGTGGAAGTGAAAATGGAATCCCAATATATAGAGACTACGCTGTATTGATGCCTGGTAAACACAACGAGAAGAAACTTGTTAGTGTATAATTTAGACTAGTTTAGCCCATTGGGCTTAGCCAAAGATATCTTTGTACTTGTAGTTTACTCCTTTTACTTGTACTGCACACATATCTAGCCTATATAAAGCTCTCTATTGTACATTATTTCACACATCAATATACGAGACTATTGGTCTTTCTCACACTTTATATTTTTAACATGGTATCAAAGCCAATCCTCTCGACTTTCTCGGTTCTGTGGACATCTCCGGCGTTCTTCCGCTGCCCTCGCCTTCATCCAGAGCCACCGTCGGAAGCGAGTTCGCAAATCACGCCTACGGCCCCAAAGCAAATCTCGGATCTCATTGTTCGCTCATCCAATGTCAAAGCAAAGGCATTGAGTGACAGTAATGCAGACAATCCCGAGCAAAACCCAACCAAGAACGACCAGAAAACACTTCACACGCGCCTCCACGCACCGCCTGAAGTTTCTACCTCACGAGCACGTGCTCCACACGCCGCCACTCTCACTCACGCGCCCCCACGCACCGGACCAAACGTCCTCCACGCGCCACACGCGCTTACACGCACCCCACGCGCCGGCTCCATTTCGTGAAGCGCCACGTCAGCCCTAGTGTGACGTCACCCTGCCACATCAACACACGTCGGTCGTTGACTGGACTAGACTTGACCGTTGACTTTGACTTGACCGTTGACTTTGACCGTTGGCCGTTGACCAAGTCAAAATTTTTCAACAGGACCTGTCTTGCTCAGTTTTTCACGTAGATTCTGATTTTGGGCTCCGTTTCTGCATTTGAGGTATCTAAATATCACTTTTTGGTCATTTTCTTCATTATGGCTCAACAAAGTGAACGAGATATCATACGTCCTATCACCATCATGTTGGATGGTCCTACTAGCTATCATGCATGGTCTCGAGAATATGATTTGTCTTTCTCAAGGGTCGTAAAAATTGTAGAGATATGTGATTGGTTCAATTCCTAAGCCGATACCAAACCCTAAGTCCAAAGCCACAGTTTCTTTGAAGAGTCTTCCAAGACTGCTTTGTTACAACAGAGATGATTATGAAGAACGTCTAGAAGAATGGGAGAGTATTCGAGTAAGATCTTATCTTGGTTTATCAATACCTCTATTCCCTCCATTCATAATCTTCTTCCTCGTCTTGAAAGCGCCGAGGTCGCTTGGAAATTTTTGGCCGATCGTTATAATCGCACTAATGATTCACGCTTGAGTTTCACATTGAATCAAAGTTTTATCAAATGCGCCAAGAGACAAGTCAGTCTATTTTCGATTTTTATTCTCGAGACTTCTACTATGTGGGAACAACTCTCTGCTGCAGATCCTCCTTTGGTGTGTTCTAAGGACATTGAGCTCTTTGTCAAATATCGGGATCGCCGTAGATTTATGCACTTCATGATGGGTTTACGTGAGGATTTTGAGCCTACTAGGGCTTCTCTACTTAGCCGGTCTCCTACTCCTTCTCTTGATGCTGCAGTAAAGGAGCTCATTTCTGAGGAGAATCGTCGGCCCACTTATCACATGACATCATCTGATCATGTCTTGGCTACACCCTCACCACAACCTCCCATTGTTGCATTCACTACTCCTCCGCGAATAAACTCCGGGCGTCCCACCTCTCAATCTTCCAAAGGTGCTCACTGCAAGTTTTGCCGTGCCAAAGGCCATGACATCTCTGTTTGTCGTAAGCTATAGAAATTTGTGCAAGAGCGAGAATAAAGCTTCTCTTCCTCGGTACCGTTCTTTGTATGTCCTTCGATCCATCGGTTCCTACAGTCCATCTTTGGCTTCCTCACTTACTACGGGTGATATTGAGGCGGTTGTTCAACAGGTTTTATCCCGCACTTCCACGCCCTTTCTTTCACCTCGGGTAAACAACCTTGGTTTTTTTATATCGCATCTTTGTAACCATATGACTCTGATGAATCCCAATTTTCGATAAGGCACCCTTAGAACATCCAATCACCATTTACACACTTGATGGAACTCCTATGCCTGTTAGTCATAAAGGAACAATCTCTTCTCCTTGTTTATCCCTTAGTGACACTTTTCATATTCCAAAGTTATCCATCAATTTGCTTTCTGTTAGTCAACTTTACGAATTAGGCGTAGATCTTCTATTTACTAATCATGGTGTGGATGTGCGGGATCCCCGGACGGGTCAAGTGCTTGGGACAGCCGTAAGGTTGGTCGCATGTTTGAGGTTCATGACTTGAAGATTCCTTCACAAGTTGTTTCGTGCTGCTACCACCGCCACCTCCTCACCCGATCTATGGCATGCTCTTCTTGGTCATCCATCCTTATCTCGTCTTCAATTGTTAGCTTCTCAAGGTCATTTAGGTTGATTCAGTTTTCAAAATTTGATTGTACTTCCTGTCATTTTGGCAAACAAACAAAATTGTCATTTAATAAAAGTGACTCATTTTCTTCTCGCTCCTTTTGATCTTATACATTTCGATATTTGGGGTCCTCGCACTGCTCCCACCGAGGGGGATCTAAATATTTTGTCATATTTGTGGATGATTTTTCTCGGTATACTTGGATTTATCGCTTCACCATCGGTCCGAACTTGTGTCTATTTACCAAACATTTCATAAAATGATTGAAACATAGTTCAATCGCACCGTTAAAGTCTTTCGATCGAGATAATGCTCAAGAATATAATGATAAATCTTTCCTATCCTTTTTAGACAGACATGGTACTCTTCCTCAATGGTCTTGTCCTTACACCTCTCAACAAAATGGTCGTGCGTAACGAAAACATCGTCACATTCTTGATGTTGTCCGCACCCTTCTCATTTCTGCCTCTCTTCCTAAGCGATTTTGGGGTGAGGCCGCACTCTTCGCTTGTGCACACTATTAATCGTATTCCTTCACCAACTACACACAACAAATCACCATTTGAGCTTCTCTACGGTCAAACTCCCGACTACTCCTCTCTTCGGGTTTTTGGTTGTGCTTGCTTTGTCTCTCTTCCTCCTCATGAACGAACAAAGCTCCAACCTCGTACTCGTCTCTGTTGTTTCCTTGGTTATGGTGTGTCTCAAAAAGGGTTTCGCTGCTATGATCCCATTTCTCATCGCCTTCGTGTCTCCCGTCATGTTGAGTTTTGGGAACATCGTCCTTTCACGAGTCTTCAGCAGTTTCCTACATCTTCTTCCTCGAGTCTCCCATTTTTACTGATCTTTTCCTCCCTCTATATCCCGAACTTGTGGAGGATTCTTGACATCGATTGCCTCTCCAGACGACTCATCTCCGATTCTGTCTCCGGCATATGACTACTTTGTCTTGGATCTGTGGCACCACCCTCTCCCGAGTCTCCTATTGGTCTGAACTTCATCGTTCCACTCGGGTAAGCATTCCTCCCCTTATCTCACTGATTATCATTGCTCTTTTGCTCTTGCCACTCTCTATGAACCTCACACCTATCGTGAGGCTCATCTTCGACCCTCTTTGGCAAAGCAAGCTATGAATGAAGAACTAGATGCCCTTCATAAGAATCACACGTGGAATATGGTTGATTTGCCTCTGGTCGATCTGTAGTAGGTTGTAGGTGGGTTTACAAGATCAAGACCAAGGCCGATGGATATGTTGAACGATACAAGGCTCGCCTAGTTGCCAAGGGCTTTACTCGGGAGTATGGTATTGACTATGAGGAAACATTTGCTCCTGTTGCTCGTCTTACATCTGTTAGATGTCTCATTCTTTGTAATTTCTTTGTTCGCCATTGGCCTCTTTATCAAATGGATTTGAAGAATGCTTTCCTCAATGGAGACCTCCATGAAGAAGTGTACATGCAACCACCCCCTTGCTATCCACACTCAGGCAACCAAGTTTGCCGCCTTCGCCGTGCTCTTTATGGCCTCAAGCAGGCTCCTCGAGCTTGGTTTGAAAAGTTTAGCTCGATTGTTGCTCGCAGGGTTTCACTTCGAGTCCTCATGACATTGCTCTCTTTGTTCGAAGATCCTCTGCTGGTATCACTCTTATTCTTCTTTATGTTGATGATATGATTATTCTGGAGATGATTCTGCGGTATCCGCTCTCTTGAGAACTTCCTTAGTCAGCATTTTGAGATGAAAGATTTGGGCACTCTCGGCTATTTTCTTGGGCTTGAGGTTACCTCATCCTCTGATGGATACTATCTTTCCCAGGCTAAATATGCTTCTAATCTTCTCTCCAAAGCCGGTGTCACTGATAACAAGACTATTTCCACTCCTTTGGAATACAATGCAAAGCTCACACCCTTGGACGGTGAACCTATATCCGATGCTACTCGCTATCGTCATCATTTGGTTGGTAGTGGGTATGGTTAGTAAGTTCATGGATGCACCTCGTTCTGTCCACTATGTCTTTGTTCTTCGGATTCTCCGATATGTCAAAGGCACACTTTATCATGGTCTGCATTACTCCTCTCGATGTTCTCTCGAGCTTCATGCTTATTCGAGATCTTGCCGATCGGGCGGGTGATCCGACTGATCGATGCTCTATCACGGTTTTTGTTTTCTGTTAGGTACTTCTCGGTCTCGTGGCGCAGCAAGAAGCGAGGATGTGGTTTCTCGTTCTAGTATCGAGGCTGAGTATCGTGCCCCCTTGCCGACACCACTTGTGAGCTTGTTTGGCTTCACTGGCTCTTGGCCGACATGGATGCTCCATGCACCCCACCGCCACTCCTCTTTATTGTGACAATCGTAGTGCTATCTACATTGCTCATAATGATGTCTTCCATGAACGCACTAAGCATATTGAGATCATTTGCCACATCACTCGCCAAACATCTTAAGAAAGGAAATCTCCCGGTTATTCTCCATCTCTCTCTGACACCGGACCTTTGATATCTTTACCAAGACTCACCCGCTTTGGTCGTCTTTGAGATCTTATATCCAAACTCCGGTTGGCTTCCTCCTTGCCACCTCGAGTTTGAGGGGGATGTTAGTGTATAGCTTAGACTAGTTTAGCCCATTGGGCTTAGCCCAATATCTTTGTACTTGTAGTTTACTCCTTTTACTTGTACTGCACACATATCTAGCCTATATAAGGCTCTCTATTGTACATTATTTCACACATCAATATACAGACTATTCAGTCTTTCTCACACTTTATATTCTTAACAAAACTAAACCTCTCTGTTGCTCTGCAAGCAAACCCAGATGATTTTAGCACAAGATATTCAGATGCAATCTTGAACGGGCTCGAAATCTTCAAAATCAGTGACTCCATTGATAATCTTGCTGGGCCAAACCCCGACCGTCCACTTTTAATACCAACTGCTGTAGAGGTTTCCTTGCCAATCCAACCAAGGAAGGTAAAGAGTGACAACACCAAAATAATTGGCATAGTTGTTGGTTTATTCTCTGGCATAGTTGTTCTCTGTGTTCTTGGTTTCTTCATTTTCCAAAGAGGTAGGAGGGTTGAGGACACCAAGAGCAGCCGTACAAATTTGCCATCTGATTTGTGTCGATGCTTTTCACTGTCTGAAATCAAAGCAGCCACAAACAACTTCGATAAGCTCTTCATCATAGGTGTTGGAGGGTTTGGTTATGTGTACAAAGGATACATTGATGGTGGGGAGACCTGCGTTGCCATAAAAAGGTTGAACCCGGGTTCTCGACAAGGGGCTCACGAGTTTGAGACCGAGATTGAGATGCTCTCCCAGCTCCGCCACGTCCATCTTGTCGCTCTGATTGGCTATTGCAACCATGGCAATGAGATGATCCTTGTGTACGATTACATGGCCCATGGGACCCTCCGTGATCATCTGTATAACACTGATAATCCACCTCTTTCATGGGAGCAACGGCTCCATATCTGTATTGGTGCTGCACGTGGATTGCAATACCTTCACATGGGTGCAAAGCATATGATCATTCATCGTGATGTGAAAAGCACAAATATTTTGTTGAACGAGGAATGGGTGGCAAAGGTGTCCGATTTTGGGTTGTCGAAAATGGGTCCTACTAGTGTGTCCATGACCCATGTAAGCACAGTGGTGAAAGGGAGTATTGGGTACTTAGACCCAGAGTATTATCGACGTCAACAGCTGACTGAAAAATCTGATGTGTATTCATTTGGTGTGGTGTTGTGTGAAGTATTGTGTGCAAGAATGCCATTGATACGTAATGTTGACGAGGAGCAAGTGAGCCTAGCGGAGTGGGCTCGGCACTGCTATCATAATGGAAATCTTGATCAAATTATTGATCCATTTCTAAAGGGTAAAATTATGCCGGAATGTTTGAAAAAATTTGGTGAAATTACAGTGAATTGTTTGCTTGATGATGGCATCAAACGGCCATCAATGGACGATGCGGTGTGGGGTCTTGAATTTGCGTTACAACTACAGGAGAGCGGAAAGGATAGTGGAGCACAAATATTTGAGATTGAAGACCAAGAGAAAGTGCTCCTTCAAAGATCTGCAATTGAAGATTTGTGAGGACGTCTTCACTAGTAGCGGTGGAAGTGGGCCAAATGGAAAAAGCACTAGCAGGGTGATCATTTCAAGCAGCGGAGAGCAAGGTTCTGCTAATGAGACTTCAGATAGCAGCAATTTGATACGTTAAACTGTTTTCTCGGAGCTTATGATTTAGAAAGGAAGATAAAAGAGAACATGGTAGCTGACTTGTAAGTTTTATGGTAATAAGCAATAACTTGGATCCGGCTTGGTCCAGTATCAGCATCTTAACGGATCCAATGCTTCCTGTGCACAAAATTCAAGCCTTACTAAAGCTTAAATAAAGTTATTTGCATGTTTATCGTTTTAGAGATATGTAATATGTTAAGACTTGTCTAAATTTTGGGTGGAAAATTGGAAATCAATGTCAAGAATGCAATAAGAAGTTTTCTTGTTTTAATTATTTTTCTTTCTAATTAAATGCTAATTGTTCACTATAAAATGAGGTAGCACCGTACCAGTTCATCCCAAACACATATTTCTCTCGCAGATTTAGCTAACCAATTTCTTTCTTTTGTGTAGAATAACAATATATGCTACAGTTAACTAAAAATAATTAGGTTTGATCAATTATCTGGAGCTAATAGTTATAAATTTTTTATTTGTTTTTATTTTTTCATTCTCTTCTCTCTCCAACCCCCCTTGCCCACAGCCCTTTCCCAGTCTCTCCTCTCTCACTTCTCTAATATCATCTCTCTCTCCTCTCACACAATGGTTTTAGGTTGCTCATCTTAGTCTCTCTCTTCTTGTCACCGTGTTGGTTTGCACTCTGTTGATACCGTATTTTGTCCGCGCTCAATTTACGTGCCGAACCCCCGAAAATCCAAAAATATTATTCTCTCTATAGGACCATGAGAACATCTCGAATGACATGGCACAACCTATTCGGGCACTGGAGCACCCGAAGTGCCCATTTTCGCCAAAATGACCAAAACGCCCTTGTCGCCCCCTAGGTTAGACCGAAGGTCGAACGTGGTCCAAACTCTCACAAAACAACATTTTTCACAAATTTACACCAAACCCGAATTTCTCAAATATTTTTGACAATTTTGACCAAGTTTGACCCGAAGTCAACCCGAGGCAGGCCCAAAAAACCCTAGTTTTGATCTAGTTGTCAGAACGGGTTGAAACCAATGCCATTGCAAATATTATCAAATTCTCGTTCCAACGACTGTTCATGGATCGAAATCGGAGTTAGAACGGCCGAGATATCACGAAAACCAGGATGACGCACTAATCGATGCACCGTAAACTTCAGAGACCCATAACTTTTGATCCGATTGTTGGATTTTTCGGTTCCACACCTTTTCAAAATCAGGAAGCCAAGATCTTTCCAGAGGTACCCAAATCCACACTTTTGGAAGGCCTTTGAGGCGGGCGGCTCTTCAAGGGCCTTCTACCCATCCTCCCTACACGTTTTTTCTCTCTTCCAAACACCAAAAAAAAGGCCCAAAAAACACTCAAAAATAAAAACATCAAAACTTCTTGATTCTTGCATCTTCACCAACAACACAAGGTAGTGTTCTTGTACCTAATCTTCTCCTCTTTGGTTCTACATCTTGGATTTGGGGTTTAGGGGTATGGATGTAGCTTTGTTAGCTATCATCCACAACCCTAACCTTTTAAATCTTTTTCCTAGCATGTTTTTTTTGCTTTTTTTTTTTTTTTTTTTTTTTTTTTTTTTTTTTTTTGCCATAATAATATGTTTTATTGCCTTCTTTGACATGTTTCTTGCTTTATCTTGTTTCTAGCACATTTTAGCTTAAATCTATGTTCTTTTGTGCTTGTTCACATGTTTTTTTGTCCCGATCTACATGCTTTGTGCTACATGTTTATGCCTAGATCTATCGTTTCTATGTGTTGTTTGGCTGGATCTACATGTTTCTACACTTGTTTACATGCTTACATGTTTAGATCTACATTCTTAGGGTTTTATGTTGTGTTTTCCTTTGTTTCGTTCCTCTTTTCGCTTTATTTTGACATTAGGGTTATGTGCTCACATGCTTGATATCATTTCTATGGTTATGCTTTCCTCGGATCTATGTGTTCGTGTGCTTTTCGCCATGTTTTATGCATAGATCCGCATCCGTACATGCTTACGTGCTTGGATTCATGTTCTTCCATGTTTATGTGCTAGCTTTCACACATTCACACATGTTGCCATGCTTATATGTCTAGATCTATGTTTTCACATGCTTACGTGCTTGGATCTATGCTTTATGCCGTCTTCCATGTGTTTGTGCACTCCATGCCATGCTTGTATGCCTAGGCCTAGACTTGTTTGTCATGTCATGTGCTATTGCAACCCTTTTGTTTCTTTTATCGCATTTTCTTGTGTTTTGGCCTTTTGGTTCGGACTTGATCTAGGCCTTATGGTCTTTGTCATCGTCCATACACCTTGGCCCATATCAAAGGGTTTGGATCACCCGTTTTTCAAGTTTGTGCTTGCTTGCTTCTATGCTTTATGCTCGTGTTAGCCTCTCTTGTTCTAGGCTTTGCCACGTTTGGCGCCCTTATCGGGTTTGTGGTTGTGTGGTTACATTCAATGCCCATGAGGCCTTGTTTGGATGTAGCCATATGGGATGCATTGCCATGATGCCAGTTGCTTTATGCACACCTATGCCCTTTTCCGCTTTGTGCAACGATTGCTTACCATGCTTTTTTGTGCCACCCATTGGCTTTATGTGCATTTTTTCACGCTTGTTTAGATGTCCATGCATGAGTCTTGCTTGTTAGTGTGTCGTCCATGCTTCAACATAATGAGGCTATGGACATCCGATCCAAACCTACATTTGTCCCTCGCGGACACCACCTTTTGTTTGCTATCTTGCTTATTTACCCTTTGCTTGTTTTTTGCTATCTTGCTTGTTTGCCCCTTTGCTCGTATGTTTGCTCGCATCCGGTATGCTATGCTTGTCATTGCTATCTTGCTTGTTTATCCTTTGCTTGTTGTTTGCTATCTTGCTTGTTTGCCCCTTTGCTCATATGTTTGCTCGCATTCGGTATGCTATGCTTGTCATTGCTATCTTGCTTGTTCATTTTGCGCCCTTTTGCTAATATCTATGCACTTCTTGCTTTCCATTGCTCGTCTGTTGTTTTCTTGTCTTTGCCTTTGCATGTACACACATGGAGCGAGGACACATGGAGCTAAGGCGCGATCTGCTAGGCGCAAGCAAAAAGGGGCGAGATGCAAGCTTGCCAACATAAGTCAAGCGGTTATGTTCGAGAGGTTTAGGGTTTAGCTTTTCCCTTTGGTTATGTACTCTTTTAAACCCCTTCCTTCCTCCTCCCTTTCTCCCTTAGATGGCGACCCCTGTTTATTTTCCTACACCTATATTTTGGGCCATGCTCTAGGGATGTAGACATTTACTTTCATGCTCTATGTGCTAGCATTGTGCATGATGCATGTATATATATACCTACTTGCCCCTTTTCGGTGTGATTGTCACAATCCTTGTCACTTAAGACTAGCAATGCCTAATTTCCACCGTAAAAGTAAGGTGACTTCTCTCCGGATTTTCACGGTGAAAATCTGGCACTTTGCTCGAATGCCTTGGGAAAGCATATATTGGGACCACACTCGTTCAAAAGCCAAACCTCAAAGCCCCCCCATGCATGCAAAGCCCTAAAAGTCAATGCCAAAATCATGTTTTTACCGCCAATCTCCAAAAATTAAGGTTTTATCAAAACAAATGACTGTCCTTAGACAAGCGTTGTGGGGTGTCTAACACCTTCCCCACACATAACCAAACTTCCAGACCTAAGAATCAAGATTTTTTGCCATCCACATTAGATTAGGAAAAACACCTTTTTTTTCTTAGCCTAGGATCAATAATAAAATCAACTAGAAACAGGTGACCAATCACACCTTAAAAAACCTAATGATTGGTGGCGACTCCACTTACCTTTGGTAATCCCTTAAAATTTGGCCTAGATTCCTGCCATAACACCAAAGGTAGACTTACCTTCCTCCACCGAGAGAGAGAGCACCCAAAACTTCACTCGAACAACACACATATACATCGAGAGGGACCTCCAACGTGCCCCGCGCGCGGAGCTCTCGCCACTACAGGTGGTCGAATGAAGGCATAGTGGAAGCGGTCTTTTCTCGCTAGCCAATCAAGGCCAGGCATCGACACACTCATTGGTGGTTGTCCTTCGTTGGTGGTTGGGCTACCAGTATGGCTTTGTGTGAATGGGTTTCAACAGGTATGACCGAGTTTCGGCGGAGATGAGTTTTGGTGGAGTTGCAACTCGGTTTGATAGGTGATTGTGATGTGGGTTTGGTGTGTTTGTGATTTGATTTTAGGTCATAGGGGTTCTGATTTGTATGGGTTGTGGTTGGCAGGTGTGAAGGTGGTTTTAGGTGATTATTTTTGTAAAGTTGTGATTTACAATTATGTTTTATGTTGGCTTTATTCCATGACAAAAAGTGTTGTAATTACATTAAATTATTTCCTTGTATTTTGTGATATTTTATTGTATTGGGTTTAGTATTAAGTTGGTGAAGAATCAAGCTTCAAATGAAGATCAGTGCGGTTTCGCGACTAGCTTGCAAGAAGTTTGCGAGAAGGGTTCTCGCAAAAATGGCACGTGAGAAGCACATGCTAGAAGCTGAAGAGTCAAGTGCTAGGCTGCATTTCGTGAGTGCTTCACGAGATAGGCCATCTCGTGAGGTACCCGCGAAACTCTCTTCCTGGAGGATTTTTAGTATGACTTTCTTACCCTTCACCCATACTATATACCATCATTACTCACAAAAGTAAAGGAGGTTGTATTCAGATAAAAACCCTAGATAGGTTTTCTATAACACAACACAACGCACCCACCTTTTAGAGAGAGAGCTACTCATCCTTTAGTGAGAAATCATTGTAGCCTTTTCTTCTTCCATCTCCCATTATCATACCTTGAGATGAGATTTGTACCCAAACATAACCCACACCTATTCAGAGTGTGGAGAGTTTTTTGGAGCTTGGGAAGCTTTGGGATTTGCCAAAAGAAGTCGGTAAGGCTTGGCAAATGCAATCGGGCATATTGTGGGATTCGGAAAGCTAGTGAAGACAAGACTCCGAGAAGTCCGTTGGTAGCAGGAGCTTGGAGGGCTCAAGTACATTAGACAGACTAAGCTTGGAGGGTCTTTTGTTATCCGTGTACTCCAACTTATTCACTAGTGGATCAATTTCGAGTTGGAGGGTTGCGGAGAGGTTTTTCACTGAGTTCTTCGGTTCTCTCTTCGATAACACGTCTTGGTGTTATCTTGTGTTTACATCTCTCTTCCCTTACTCTTGTGCTTTACTTTTATTGTTTATTGTTCATGTGTATGCATTAGAGTAGATCCGGTGATTGCGCTTCTTTATTCTTGTTCCGTAATTAGATAAGTTAGAGTAAAAGCAATTAAGCCATTATTTAAAATTGGGGGTCTAAACAAGCTCTTGGATTTTAGTACAAATTCAAGCTTTCACGTGATATTAGAATGGGCACACTTGTTTTGGTTTCATTACCTAAGTGTGATCCTTGACCCCTTGTGTTTATTGCCATAGATAGTGTTTTGTATGCTTCTATGGATGTTTTGGATGATGTTGATTGTAACATGCCATGTGTTTGTGAAAATGCATTTATAAGTGTTGATCCTCATGATTGTGATAACATGTTACATGAATCTATGGGTGTTGTTAAAATTCCAAATATCAAACTCTTGAAGAAAAAGTTTAAGAAGTTTCATGAGAATTTGAGCAAGTTCACTAGTGAAAAGGATGATTTGATTGCTAAGCTCAATGAATCCAACAAATTGGTTGAAAAGTATAAGAAACTTGCTGAAAATTCTTGTGAAAAGTTGAAAGAGTTTGAATGTTTGAATATGGACTTGGATGCTAAACTTGTTTTGTCTAACAAACTTGTTGATGATCTTAAATGTGAAAATGAATCTCTTAAGATGCATGCCAAGAGTTTAGTTGCTGAACCTATTGGTGTTGCCCGATTTTGTGTCTATTGTGAGTTCTACCTCTAAAGCCAAATCTATGGACATTCCTCCACACAAAAGAAACCAAAAAGTGAAGAGAAAGGCTTTTAAGCCTAAGCCTTCATTTAGGTCTCATCCTAGGAATTTGAATGGATCTAAGTTTGTTCCTACTTGCCACCATTGCGGTGTGATCGGTCACATAAGACCTTAATGTTCCATGTTAAAGAGAGAACAAAACCATGTTGCTAGATCCCTCCCTAAAAAGCCTAGTGGACCTAAACCCATTGTTTGTCACCATTGTGGTGCTTTTGGTCATCTAAGACCTTATTGCTCTAAGTTTCAAGCTCTTAAAAGAATTTAAAGAAAAGAGAAACTTGAGCTTCTTGGAAGTTGTGCTTTGCAAGCTAAATCAGATTTGTTTGAAAGTGGTATGTTGTTGAAGCATGTGGTTAATGCTCTTACCTCCTTGTCTATGTGCATCTCCGGTTCTCATTCTTCCAACCCTCGTCTCACTCCTCATGAGACACTCATTCCAAAAAATCTTTCTCTTTGGATGAGGAAGAGTTCCTATGGTTGAGCTTATACTCTTTTGGTCCTTGATCTAATTTTTTTTATCTTTGTAGGACTCTTCATGCATTAGATGCTTCATTATCATGCATTTGTGCATCTTGCATTTCTTTATATGCTTTGTTTTTTGTTTTTTATCTTACTTTTTTGCTTTTGTTTTGTGTGTGTAAAAATCCAAAAACACATAAAAAGTGAAAAATTCAAAAAGTTTGATCGTATATGTTTGAGCACATATCACATGTGAGTTTGGCCTAATACCTCCGTACTAATGGGTGCATTTACGTGCTTAGCTTGTTATGTATGCACATTTTTTAAGTGTAAGTGACATCTAGAAATCTACGGTTGATTGTCGTAAATAGATCTTCAAGCTTGTCATGGATGATTAGTCAATAGTCTTGTTTGATCTTGATACATGCGTAGACCTGTGCCTATATATCTCCTCACATTTATTTTTATTTCAAAAAGCTCTAAAACGTCCATCTCTAAAATAGAAAGAGCTGAAAAAGCCTTGCTTTGAAAACTAGTTTGACTAAGAAAAGGTGGAGCAAAAATGTATTCATTTGTATGATGCCAAAGCCAAAGGCTTATTCTTCAAAGAAATACCAAAAATTTCATGGCATCGCTTCTCAAAAATTAAGTTGTATTGATCAAAAGTATGAAAAATGGAAGCCAAATGAAAAGCTTCAATCAAATGTAAACACTTTAGTGGGGGGTCATATATGTTCATTTCTACTAGTGAGATAGGTCACTTGATTTCGTACTAGTTGTGTATGACTTGATTAAATTGATCATTAAAGTTTCATACTAGACTATGGACTAGTTAATACTTGATTCACACACATCACACAAAACTAATGTTCAATGAATACCTATTTCATTTGTGTGATTTATGTTCAAATGTGTTGTGTGTGTGCTCAACCATATTTGGATCAAACTAAAAAGATTTTTGATTGTTTTGTTTGTATATGGAAGTGTTTTTCATCACTCTTTGTTTCAAGGTTTTGTATCTACTTTGTTTTTCAATGTTTCAAGCTTGTTTTTGTATTGAAAAATTGGGGTCAAAGTCTTTTGCAAGTAGTTTGCGACTTGGCTGAGAGTTGCGAAGTTGAAAAATGCATTTGTGAGAGATCGAAAAAATTTAGGGCCTCTCAAAAAAGAGATTTGGGTGCTTATAAGGTACCTCTCTTTGGTAATGGTGTGGAATCGCCACTTATTTTTTATACAAAAATAAATAAATAAATACAAATTACATGTTCAAAATACTTCGAATGTCATTGATTGGATAAAGAAAAATACAATTTTGGTAAATTAACCTTACAAGGCTTTGGGTCCTAGTTACAATATATGCAAAATCCTAAGCTCAAGGGCTAGGTTACGGAATGGGAAGGTGTTAGGCACCCATTCCGCCTAGACGGAGTCCGGTCTTCTAGACTCTAATGACCAATATACCCTTTTTGCATGATGTTAAATGATATGTTGTAACACATGTAACAGAAACTTGACAAAATTTAATTTAAATAAATTTGCCTTGTGGATGTGTCCTCTTTTTAAAGAAAATTCAAATTTGTTTTGAAAATTAAAATAATAAGTCTTGGTTTGTAAAAAAAATCAAATGTGTTTTTGAAAAAGAAAAAAAAAAGATTTTGTTATTAAAAAAAAAAATTAGATCTGTAGAGTGTAAAATTTAAAAAAAAAAAAAAAAAAAAAAAAAAAAAAAAAAAGAGATTTGGTTTGTTGGAATCAGATCTGTTCTTGTAAAAGAAGAAAAATGAAAGATTTTATCAAGAAAAATCATATTTGTATTGTGTAAAATTAAAAAAACAAGATTTGATTTGTTAGAATCAGATCTATGTTTGTAAAAGAAAAGAAAAAAATGAGATTTTGTTAAAAAGAACCAGATTTTTTTTTGAAAAGTAAAAAAATAATTTTAGGTTTGTAAAAGAAAAAATCAGATCTATTTTTAGAAATAAAAAATAAAAAAATAAAAACTTTTTGAAAAAGGATCCATATTCATGAGATAAATTTATTATGCATGCATCACATATTAAAAAAAAAAAAGACTTTAACCTAACTTTCAATCCCTTCTTTTAAATTTCAAAATCTGCAATTTTGTAACAAATAAAACTTTTTCTAAAAAAAAAAAAAAAACAAATCTGTATTTAATGAAAATACAAATCAGTTTTGTGTTAAAAAATAAGATATGTATTTAATGAAAATACAGATCAATTTTCAATTTAGAAAAAATCAAATCTAAAAATACATATCAGTTTTAAATTTTTTTTTAAAAAAATCAGATCTGAAAATACAGATCAGTTTTGAATTTAGAAAAAATCAGATCTGTATTTAATGAAAATACAGATCAATTTTGAGTTTTTAAAAAAATCTTTGATAGTCATTAGCAGATTTTGAAACTTAAGAAAAAGAATTACAATAAACAGTCATCTAAGAACATGTTAAAGAAAATTCTAGCAAAGTATCTAAGCATGATAATTATATATTAAGAACAAGACACAATAAAGCATATTAATCACGTTCATGCATCAAATAATAACATACCAACTAATGGAAAAAGAAAAGAAAGAAAAACATAATACCTCTTGCATAAGCATGCTCTTCTAATGAATGAATATTTTAGAAATCAAAGAAGTTTGTTCACCTCCTTGAAGCCTAAAATACTTTAATTACAAAAAAGAAGTTCTTAAAGCAAAAGCCTCTAGAACGTCTTTAACATAAGGGGAATTAAAATGTCAGAAGAGAAGAGCCCCTAATTATGATTTGTTTCTTCTATTTATAAAGGTTGGGATGCTTAAAAAAATAATATTTGATATGAATTGGAAAGCGTCCTTATCTCTAAAAAGTCGAAAAAGATAGGTTTTATCTCAATCAAGGGGTCCCTAGGCCGAGCCAAAATTTTGGGTCAATCGGCACTTCCCTTGTGCCGATTGACACTCCAAGAGTGCCGAATGGCCCTCTTGGATGCCGGGTCCGCGTTTGAGTTTTAGTCCACTTTGGACTCCCTTTTTGAGGATTTTTGAGCCGAGAATTGCACCTATACATGTTTTTAATCCGTATTCTAAAAATTAATCCCTTTTCCTTGATATTCAGGTCTTTAAAGTGATAATTATCTTGTAGATAAATATTCCAAAAGGATTTGATTATCCACAATTTCTTTGTTATCCAATTATCCACTTTATTCCCATGTAAGCAAGTCTATTTTTGACACTAACCAACAACCAATCACAAAATTATTTAATTACTTTTAATTGTCTAGCTAATCAGAATTAATTTCAATTAATCATGAGTGGTCGGTTCCACCCAAACAAAATGCATGCAGACTGTGAAAACTTGATCACGTGATATCTTTCAATTCGAAAGTCCGATTTGGAAATTGGAATTTTGGTTACGATCATTAGAACCTCAAGATCATTTTTATGATATGCAGTGAATGAATTAATGCATGTAATGCAACTCTAAATTTTGGGTATATGAATAGTCACTCTAGTCATCCTCCAAGATTAAATTAGGGGTGCAAAATCGAGTGTCTATCGAATGCCCCTCATTGACAGAGCTTGTAAAGCGAATTTCAATGTAAAACAAAGACAATGATTTTAACAACCATGATTTAATCGAGGTTGACTTTTCAAAGATTTCCTAGCCTTAGAACCTAAAACCTTGGAATATAGAACTAGTGTTTTGCTATTTTGAAAAATGAAAATTGTGAATACTTGACCTACTTGACAATTGATAAACTTGAATTGAATCTTGAAATCTGAGGTGACCGAGAGGCTTCTCTATCTCAATCTGAATCTAGGGTGGATTGAGAGGCTTCTCTATCTCAACCCGTATGTAGAGGCGATCAAGGGGCTTCTCTACCTCAATCTGAATGGAAGGTAACGAAAAGGGCTTTTCTACCTCAAAACCTGGGGTGATTGAGAGGTTTCTCTATCTCAATCTAGATTAGTGGCAATCAAGGGGCTTCTCTACCTTGATCTGAATGGAAGGTAACCAAGGGGCTTCTCTACCTCGGAACCAGGGGCGATTGAGAGGCTTCTCTATCTCAATCCTGAATTATGGCGACCAAGGGGCTTTTCTACCTCGATCTTAATGGAAGGTATCCAAAGTGCTTCTCTACCTTCGAACCTGGGGTAATTGAGAGGCTTCTTTATCTCAATCTTGAATTATGACGACTAAGGGCCTTCTCTACCTCGAACTGAATGGAAGGTAACTAAGGGGCTTCTCTACCTCGTAACCTGGGGTGATTGAAAGGCTTCTTTATCTCAATGTTGAATTGCGGCGACCAAGGGGCTTCTCTACCTCGATATGAATGGAAGGTAACCAAGGGGCTTCTCTACCTCGGAACCTAGGGCAATTGAGAGGTTTCTCTATCTTAATCTTGAATTACGGTGACCAAAAGGCTTCTTTACCTCGATCTAAATGGAAGGTAACCAAGGGGCTTCTCTACCTCCGAACTTGGGGTAATTGAGAGGTTTCTCTATCTCAATTCTTGAATTACGATGACCAAGGGGCTTCGCTACCTCAATCTGAATGGAAGGACCAAAGGGCTTCTCTACCTCGGAACCTAAAGTTTCACCTGTAAAAGATCAAAATATGGAATTAGACTTTAAATGATGAGTGCTTTGTTGTTCCATTGTTTGCGATGTGTGATCTTCCTCCTCTCTCTCTCTCTCTCTCTTTTTGAATTTCCCCTTTTAGAAAGAAAACCTTGATTGATTTTTGTAGTCCTTTGAAAAAGATTTTTTTCTTTTGAAATTTGAAACTTGGAATTTAGAATTTGAAACTTTCTTTTTGAAAAATGATACCCTTTGTTCTTGATCATCTTTGAAAATTTATTTTTCTTCTTTCAAAATTGAATTTTTTCTTGAAATTGATGTCATCTGTCTTTGAATTTTTTTTTTTTTTTTTTTATTCATTTTTCATTCATCCATTTTTATTCTTCTCTCTTTTAAAAAAAAGAACAAAACAAAAATTTTCTCAATTTTTTTTTTTTTTTTTTTGTTTAGGAGTTGACTCAGCAACTCAGATTAATAAAAAAAAGGGGGGGCGAATTTTGGCCCTCCCTCTCTCTTTGTCTTCATCTTTTTTTTTTTTTTATTTATTTTTTTTTTTTTTTTTTTTTGCTCTTCCCTCCTCACTCTTCTCTTTTCCTCCATTGTCACTATTCACTCACTTCGTCCACTTGCATTTTCTCCCTCATCACACTATTTCTTCTATGGAAAATCACTTCCCTAAGCTTCTCAACTTGCTTTCATTCATCTCCCTCAATATTTTGTCAGATCTTTGTGTTCTTGACCATCTTTGCTACAAACCCATTTTTTGAAACCCATCTCAAAACCTCCATTTTTTTTTTTTTTTTGCATTGACAATGGCATCTTCCAATAGGCCATCCTTTCTTACTTTTAATGGGAAAAAATATCACCCATGCCTTGAATGGAATGAGGAAGAAGGGCTCCTCCAAGACCCCAAGACCCATTCTCCACACTCCAAAAAAGACTGCAAGGTGAGTTCATTTTTTGGTTTCTTTGTTAGGAAATTTGTTAATTTCATGTTTCGTTAAAAGCTTAGTGTTGAGACATTGTCATTTTGTTGTTGTTTGCTCTTGTTGAAATTGTGGACATTGTATGATTTGGTTGGAAATTCTTGTGATCATGTTGTAATCTTGGCCTTGGGGAATTTTTGAATTGTTGAGTTATTTGGCATCGTGAAATTTGGACATTGTTGATGACTCTTGAAATTTGGCAATGTATGTAACTTGTGGTATTGATGAATGAATTTTGTGGGTATTGCAATCATGAAAATTTGACGTGTAGGCTTGATTGAACAAATTCATTTTTGATGAGTGTGGAAATTTTTTTGGAATGTGTAAGTCTTATTTCATGAGTATGGAAATTTTTATGGGTATGGGTATGGAAGATTTTTTGTGGTGGTATGGATTTTTTGTGTTGGACGTAGGATTTTTTTTTTTTTTTTACGTGAAATTTTTTGTGGTTGTGGAATTTTTTTGTTAGACATGAAAAAAAAAAAAAAAAAAAAAAAAAAAAATTGGACATGAAAATTTTTGTTGGTCATGGAATGATTTTTTTGGACATGGAAATTTTTGTTGGTCATGGAATTTTTTTGTTGGCCATCTCAATGATTGGCTAAGCTTTTTTCTGTAGAACCTCAAAAGTCGAGGTAGCCTCCAAATGCTGAAAGGCATATGGGAGATATTGCCTTCAAACATTAAGAACATCATCGATGAAGTAGGCTTCTAGAATTTCTTCCAAGCTTTATTGAATCATGATACCCATGAATACAAGGATCTCTAGTTACTCCCTTGTGTGTCGGAGCGGTTTTGGGACACTACTTGCACTTTTCATTTTCCAGGCATTGGTGAGGTGATGTTAACACCCTATGACTTCTCAGCCATTACTAGCTTAAGATTGAGTGGTGAAAGAATCATAGTCAATGATTTCATCACTTGAAAAGAGATTAAGAGTCTTCTGGGTGTGATGCCTTCAAAAATGAAGAGAAAAAATGTCTCCTTGATTTGGCTATACACCAATATTGAGAACGTAAGATCAGTAGCAACCGACACTCGCATGTTCATGCTTCTCATCATTGGAACCCTCTTATGTCCAGATTTGGGTAGTATTGTGAGCTTGCGCTATTTGTGGACTCTAAGGGATATTGGCCAAATCAAAAATTATGATTGGGGTGGCATGGTTTACGCAACCCTTTTGCATTTCATGACTCAACTTTCTCGGCGTAGCCTCTCAAGCTTAGGATGTGCACTATTTATTTGGCATGTGAGGTTTTGAATTTTTGGCTATGTGTGTGTTTTTGGAAAGTCATTTTGGCTATTGTGTCGTTGATGATGTATGTTGATTTTTTCTTAGGTTTGGATGTACGAGTATTTTGGGGTTGGTCCTTAAGTTTTAGAGGATGTTGGTGACATGTATCCTAGGTTTCTCCGTTGGCTGCCCAAGTATCGTTTGTCAATGCCTTCTAAGCGTTCTTTGGAAGTTTGGCGTATGGTGATTGATAACTTGACTACCAATGATGTGAGTTTTTTTTTTTTTTTTTTTTGGGGGGGGTTGTGTTTAGTTAATGGTTTTTGTGCTTTTTTTTTTTTTTTTTTTTTTTGGGTATGTGGTTCGGTTTTTCATTATGGGTTTTCTGTGATTTTCAGATGTCTTTGGATCCTTCGCCTGGATGTGAGGAGCGCTACGAGTGTGAATGGGCTTAAGAGTTGAATGGTCGTCAAGTATTGTTTGAGTGTGGCCATGGGAGGTATTGGTATCTTGGTGACCGAGTGCTGGCTCAAGTTCAACATGTGTACCCTCCCGCAACGATTCCAGTTCATCCTTGTCCCTCCATTAGGTTGGCAGACCTCTTAGCTAATGAAGAAATTGCTCATGCTCGAATTGGCTTTTCTGTTTTAGGGACACAAGGAGACTATCATGAGTTTGTCCAGACTCAATTGCAAGGTTCTCTATCGGCATTCCAACAACCTCGGTATCTTTCTTTCCTCTCAAAGTCAATTTGCATGTCATCTTTTATGCTCATCTTCTTTGTTTCAGCTTTTTTGAAAATCCATATGTTACACTTTTAGGCTTTGTCTTCTGAAGGGGAGGAAGATGAAGAGGAGAATTCCCCTCCTAGCCATGCTAGCGGCTCTTCTAGTTCTTTTATAGAGACATCCTTATTTTCCTGCATAGCAATATGAAGTGATGAATCTTGATAGGTCGTACAATTCTATGGCTTTAGACAGGGCAGAGCACACCCCAAATGTCCCTTAGGATGACCCAGTGTGTTCCTGAATCTTTTAGTCTCTTGTCCTCATTTTTTCTTATTAAGTTATTCATGAACTGGTGGATTTGTGTCTCAAGTCGAGTCGATCTTATGGAGGAAAGCATGCAGATGATTGGAGGTTTGCAACTTGTGGCACGCACTTAATCCTCTCAATATGTGCTCAATGAAGTGAACTAGGTAAAAGATGATGCTTCCCTAGTGTTTCTTCTTGAACTTCCATGGTAATGGATCTAACACTTATCTCTATTAATTTTTCAGAATACCCCCAATGGCATTGGCTGATGCCAACACAAGATCTTTGGAGGAGAGGATTAGAAATCTTGAAATTCAAAACCGGCAACAAGAATCTCGGTTTTATGCAAGTCAAGAAGGAGACATTGAGGGTGGCTCCTCTAGAGGTGGATCTAGGAGATCTTTCCACAGGCAAACCCGAAGTCCAAATGATGCTTGACCTATAGTTTTTTATTTTCCTGCAATGACAAGAAAGTACTCCTTAGACAATTTGTATTAATTTCAACTTTTATCTCTTTATCCTTTGAATTACTTCTGATCTTGTGGAAACTTTAGAGGCAAGTTTAGAATTCACCTAATGAGGTCTTATAGTAAACTATTTGAACTTATCTACCCATTTTCGATGGGATTTGCACTTACTTGAATGAGGCACGACCAAATGCCCCTAGTTTGGAAACTTTTATGCATGATGACCTTTTATTTTTTGAAAAGAAATTTTTTTTTTTTTTTTTTTTTTTTTTTGAAAAGGAATGAGTGATTTTTACTTGTTCCAGGAAGAGGGGATAAGACATAGCTGAATGCCCCTAGTTTAAAGAGATGAATGCATGACTTTGGAAAATCTTGATTTGATTAATTTTTTCTTTTTTTTTTTTTTTTTTTTTAAAAAAAAAATAGTGATGCAAGTGATTTTTTTTTTTTTTTTTTGGAAAACAAATGGACAAAGCATGTCTAAATGCCCTAGTTTGACACTTCACGCAAATTTTTGAAAACTTTATTGCACAATCAATTTTTTGAGTGAAAAACGAAGTCACAATAGACCCAAGAAGTGCCCAAAAACACAAAATGGGATAATTGGCACTCAGTTGAGCTAGGTGTGCCGACAAGCACACCCAATTTTAGGCCGATTCCTTGCGCTCTTCCAACGCATTTTTGTGTTTTTGAGTTTTTTGAAAAATATTTTCTCCGTTTGAGAACATGAAACACTTTCCTAGTCAGCTACAAACTCTTGAAACCTATTTAAAACTAGTTAAGGACTGAGATAGCTTATTTTAGCACCTATCCCGCAAACAAATCTCTGCATCAAAGTTATCAAGAAACAATAATCACATGCAAGAGTTATGCATGGCTAACAATCAAAATTTTCCTCATTCATCCATTCATGATATCAACAGATGGGTTCATAGCTTTGATTTTAGTACCAAGACCAATTTTATAGCCTACAAGTTAAACGGAATCAAGGCCTTAAGGAATGTAAAGATCAAGTGGAATTTCCTCCATGCTGCCGTGAAGTTCTGGGATACTGACGATCATGTGTTCCAGTTTTAAAATCGCTAAACTTTGTCCCACAATTGAAGAATTTTTAGCTATTCTTGGTTATGATCCTAGCAAGAAATCCAAAGCAGTTTGTTGTGATCCCAAACATAGGGAGATTTTGTCCGATACTCTAGGTCTTCCTACTTCAATTACCAATAGCATGATTAAAGGACACATGGTGAATCTTCATGCAGTTCTTTCAAGACTGATTAATAAATGTACTCATGGAGTGACTAACAACATGCAGAAGAATTTTGGCTTAGCTCTTTGCTTCACGGGAGAATTTTTGCTTTACTCTAGAAGGCCCGGTTTTGTGGATGCTCGAGCCATAGGCATTGTGAGTCAAGTTAAGGATGGTGATAATCCTTCTTCTTTGATCTTGGCAAAAACTCTTTTAGGATTGGACTCTGTATTTCATGGTGGAGAATCACAAAACTTTCTTGGGAGTCCCTTGACTTTGCAAATATGGTTGATGGAAAGACTAGACATGATTGCCTCACCTATTGTTGCCGATTATGGTCATGGTAATTTCCTTAGTAGGACTGTCCTCAAAACCGAGTGTCAAACTGAAAGTGAATGGATGAAATTTTTGAACAAGAAATCCAGTGTCTCAATTTGATGGAATTTTTATTGGTGGAAGTGCCCACTTCCTTTGTTGCGATCCCCGGGATCAGACCACATCTTCATAGTTGAATTAAGGAGGCCAACTTTCAATAAGGCGGATAGACTCTTAAGGCAATTCTAATATGAGCAAGGAATGCCTGGTGGAAAAGGAAGAAAACCTTTCACTCCCGTGGACACAAATCCTACATCTTTAAGGACCATGTTGTTGGGCTTGGAGATGGTGACTAAATGGATCAATCTTTTGTGAAGATTCACTTTCATAGGATGACTACAGAATGCTCTAACTAATTGGTGAACAAAATTTCAGATAAGGAGGTTGACATGGTTGCTATGAGAAAACAATTTCTTAGAGACAACTGAGAAAGACATGAAGTCGACAACTATGAGTTTAAACGGAGGGACAAAGATGACAAAATACCTAGCACAGATAGAATCAATGAACAACCAGAGGAGAAAAGATTGAAGAAAAAATAATTTCTTATTTTTGGCTTTGAACAAGTTTATTTTAAAAGTTGATGTGAAACTCTTAGGTTTAGGAATTATTTAGGACCTCTAGGTGTAGGGTTCTGTTTAGGGTTTAGGTTTTTAGGGTTTGGTTTTTTTTAGGGTTTGAGTTTTGATTTCTATGTAACGGCATGGTTTAATGGAATGGTTAAATTTTGAAAACTTTTTTTTTTTTTTTACTTAATGGGTAAATGGTGGGTTTGAGGAAGTTGTGACTGGACCAATATATGGTTGCCTACGTACCTCCTTGGTAGAAGGATCAGGTCATCACATAGTTCATTTTTATTTGCCTTAACTTTTGCCTAGGCCTCCCTTTCGAGTTTTCAACCTAGCAAGCTCTCTCACTCTCATCTCTCTTTTTTTACTCTCCTTTTGCGTAGATTGTCTTTTCGGGTTTTCAACCTTCCTCCTTTTTTTTTTTTTTTGGAAAAACCTAGGAAGGGAATTGACATAATTTACAACCACTTCAGACGTGGTATTTTCGGACTACCACCTCGGACGTGATATTTCTTCAATTGATCCATGTTGGTTGGCTCAAGAAAAGGGTTTGCATCTAAGTCTATTAATCATACTGCTCCCCTAAAGTATATCTACTTGATAATATATGGGCTTGCCCAATTTTGCTTGAACTTCCTATTTGTCTCTTGAAACGGGGCTCAGATCTCCTTCAACACTAGATCTCCCAACTTCAAATCTCTAGTTCTTACCTTGGGTAACCTTGAATGTGATACAAGGCCTTAAGTCTCTTCTCATTCATCATGCATAATTGGTCATATCTACTTTGCAACCAATCTACTTTAGGGATTTCACTTTCCAACCCCATAATGCAAGCTTTATATTCGGTGGCATTATTAGTGGCAGGAAAGTTGAGCCTACGAGAGAATGGGATGTGTGTCCCTTTTGAAGAGATTAAAAGAACTCCAATGCCACTTCCATTTTGATTAATTGCTCCATCAAAATACATCTTCCATGATTCTACCTCAATCCCCATGATATCCTCATCTGGAAAATCTCCTTGGATTTCTTGACTTCTTCAGTGTGAATAGTGGGCTAAGTGATCTACAATTGCTCTTCCTTTCACGGACTTCTGAGTCACATATTTAATATCAAATTCTAACAGTAGCAAAACCCATTTAGCTGTCTTCCCATCTTACACAGGCTTTTCCATCAAATATTTCAAAGGATCCATTCTTATAATCAACAAGACCTTGAAAGCAAGCATATAATGTCCGAGTTTATAGGTTTCCCATACAACTATTACACATGTCTTCTCAAGTGGTGAATACTTCTCTTCATAAGCCAACATCTTTTTTTTTGTTGTAGTAGATCGCATTCTCTTTCCTAGACTCCTCTAGGTATCGAGCAAGCAAAGCCCCCATTTCTGGGTCCATAGTTATGAGATACAGCAATGATGGCTTTTTGGGCACTAGTGAAACCAATATTAGTGGCTTCATCGGATAATTCTTAATCTTCCCAAAAGCTTCTTGGCATTGTTCATTCCGCACTATGGGAACTTCTTTCTTCAATAGTCGGAAAAGTGGCTCACATGTCATGGTGAGCTAGGCTATGAATCTCTTTGATGTCTTGTATCCTTCCTAGAAATCCTCAGATCTCCTTCTCAGTCCATGGAGGCTTCATCTCTACAATTGCCTTGATTTTGTTAGGATCGACTTCAATTCCCCTCTGACTTACCATAAACCCCAATAGCTTTCCGAATGTGACGCCAAAAGTGCACTTCTTTGGAATCAACTGTTACTTATAGAATTGGATTCTTTCAAAGAACTTCCGTAAAGGCGGCATGTGCCTTTCACGGTCTTTAGACTTCACTATCATGTCATCAACATAAACTTCTACTTCTTTATGGATCAAATCATGCAACAAAGTAGTGGCTGCACGTTCGTAAGTAGCACCAGCATTCATAAGGCCAAATGACATGACCTTGTAGCAATACGTCCCCCATTGAGTAATGAAGGAGTTTTCTCCATATCTTCCAAAGCCATCTTTATCCGATTGTATCCTGAAAAACCGTCTATGAATGATAGCAAGGCATGTCCTACTAAAAAATCATCCAAGATATCAATGTGAGGCAAGGGAAAATCATCTTTTGGGCTAGCCTTATTTAGATCTTGAAAGTCTAAACACATTCTCACTTTCGCATCCTTCTTCAGGACCAAAACCACATTAGCTAACCATTCTGGGTAGTTGACCACCCTTAGAAATCCCACATTGTACTGTTTCTTGACTATTTCCTTGATCTTAAGAGTCCACTCTGGCTTCATCCTTCTCAACTTCTCGTTTGACCGGCTTCATGGTTGGATCATTTGGAATGCAATGTTGCATTATATCTATATCAATCCTAGACATGTCTTCGTATGACCATGCAAATACCTCTTTGAACTCTGTCAATAAGGACACTAATGTATCCTTCTCGGTGGAGGTTAGGGTATTGCCCACTTGTATCATTTTAGGTTCATCATCGGTTCCCAGGTTAATAGGTTGGGTTTCTTCTTTCATAGGTTCTACATGTCCTTGTTTTATTTCCTTATTATTAAGAGTTTCCTTACAAATTTTTGAAATAAAAACATTCAAAGCCAACAAATAAGCAGAATTAGAAATCATATTATAAGGAAAAGAGTTCTCAACAGACTCAACAAAAATAGACTCTATAGGAATACGATCACAAACAGACTAAATAGGAATACTAATACTAGCAGAAACAGACTCAATAGGGATAGAAACAATGTTTTTGGATGGAGTGGCAGTCTTAATCTTCTTGATGGAGTGATTGGCTCGGCAGTCTTAATCTTCTTGACAGGAGTGATTGGCTCGACAGTCTTGATCTTTTTCATGGAGTCTTTCATGGGGTGGGTGGCTCCCTCCCATGCCCAATTCTTCAACTCAGTTGTGGCTTCAACGATGGCGGGTGGCTCCCAATGAGTTCCTTCTTCCCTCAGCATTAGTACCATGGGATCTTCATCCATATAATCCATGCCTTCATCATCAATCTCCATATATCGGTGGGCTTGTCGGTCACATAAGCATCCAAGCGCTCTATGCTATCCGTCCACTCACCAAACAGATCTTGCTTTCCTTTATTGCTCAAGTGGATGTATTAGGGGAGGTATTCTGACTCATTCCCTTCCATTCTCTCATCTTCACCTTCAAGACTCCCCAGTGTTAAGTTTCTAAAACTGTGGATCATCGACTTTCCGTCTAGGGTAGCCAATCTAACATCTATGTCATCTTCTTCCTCGGTGTATGGGATCAGTGAGCCAAGTTTTGAATTGTGGAATGACCCTAACTCAGGAATTTTTCTACCATGCTTATCATATCGCGGGCATGATTTTGAACTAACATCAGTAATGCAACTCCAATCTGAGGGCTACCCATAGGGGTAATCATCATAGTCTATATTATCAACCTCTTCAACTTCAACTTCCACCTCATCTCCTACAACTTCCAGCACATTTTCTAGCTCATATTCTTCACTTTCAGAGCCATTCTCCATATCTATAGGTTCAACTTCAACATCATCCTCTATATCTCCATCATAGTAGTCTACGTCATCATCGGAGCAGTCTTCATAGAAAAGTCCTACATGTTCATCTTCTCTATCACTAGGGGTTCGCCCCAATCATTGCCATTATATTGGCTATCATAGTCTTCACTATTGTTGCTTTCACTATCACTGTTACTATCATCCTCACCATCTCTATCATCACTGTTGCTACTATCACTACTACTATCACTCCTGTTGTTGCTAGCTTCATCATCATCACTAAGGGCTTCTCCCCCTTCCTCATCTTCATCATTTGTTCTTACTTCATACAGGCTCTTCAATGCATGTTGGCAAGCCTCCCAAGACTCCTTTTCTTTTATATTGCAAATGGCATCTCCTAGAAGCATAGTCATTGCATCGGGGTCCATGTAATCAGCCCAATTAGTACGGACCCAATTTGTGTCTTCCTTCTTGACTCACTGGAAGCTTGTTGTTGCAATCAAATAATAGCTCAAATTCATGCACCATTGTTCTTGACTCAAGATCGAATTTTGGTTTAGGGAATCCCCAATAGATTTGACTATCACCAGCTTTGACAAACTTCCCGTTCAATGTGGGAGTATAAGGCTTTAGGGGTTCCGGGGGACAAGGAAGTCCCTTTGCCTTAGCCTTGGCACAGGCCATTCTTCTCACCTCCCTCTCTAGCAAGTCATCATCAGTAGGCTTATAACCTAGCCCAAAAGGTGGGGTGGCTGTAGGAATTATCGAGACTTGAGCAATTGCCTTCTTCACAGTTTTCCCCAAGTTCATCCTCGAAAGGTAATTCATTATCCTCATCATTGCCACCACGTTATTGTTGCTGTAGGGAGAAAAGTCCATGGGGATCTTCTCCACTTCTTCTTCTCTTCTTCCAAAACCAGGCTTCACAATTTAAAGGCCATCCAAGGTCAATTGCTCCTTCTCAGAATCAATACTAAAAATGGGCTTTGGTATAGTCAAAGTATCGCCATATATGGCAACTATGGCTCCTTCATGTGGAAACAGAACCTTTTGATATAGGGATGAAGGTATGACCTCTATATCATGGATCCATAGTCACCTAAGGAGCATATTGAAGCATGAGGCTATGTTCAAGACTTGAAATTCTACCTTCTTAATCATTGGCCCTATAGTGAGCTCCAATGTTACTGTTCCCAAGACTTCCCTTCTACTATTGTCATATGCCCTCACATGTTGATCAGTCAACACAAAATATTCAATACTTAGACCCAAGAAACTTGCAGTCTTTAAAGGACACACATTTAAGGCACTTCATCATCAATTAGAACCATTGGGATCCTCTTGCCTTTGGAATCTACTGTAATATGCAATGGATCATTGTGGTGCTTCCCCTTCTTCGTCAAATCTTTGTCGGTGAATTCCCTACTTATAGACCCAATCATAGCATTCAGATCTTGAAAAGTAGTAGTTATAGGGACTTGGATTTGATTGAGAAGGTTTATCAAAATCTGACAATGCTTGTATGAGGCCATGAGTAAACCCCATAAAGATATATTGGCTTATGTCTTCTGTAGTTGCTTAAGGACCTCATCCTCTTGAGTGGGTATTTGTTGGGTGGCTTTGTTCAAGCCTTCTATTGGGTTGTCTGTCTCCAGGTGTGGGGGTTTGAAGTGTCTCCCCCCCTTATGTTGTGGGCATTTTTTGTTGGATCATTTAGATCGGTATCTTGGGGTTTGAAGTATCTCCCCCCATATGTGGATGTCGAGTAATTTGATTGGGGTTTGAAGTGTCTCCCCACGTATATAGGTATTGGGTTGTTTGATTGGGGTTCGGATTGTTTGATTGGGGTTCGAAGTGTCTCCCCCCATATGTAGGTGCTTGGTAATTTGATTGGGGTTTGAAGTGTCTCCCCCCATTTGTGGATGTTGGGTAGTTTGATTGGGGTTTGAAGTTTCTCCCCCCATTTGTGGTTTCTGTTACATCTTCAATCCATATATCATACCCTACAGTGGACGTCATACCCATCAACTCTTCCCATGTCATCATAAAGCACTCGGGTAAGTCACAAATTAACTCAAACTGGTCCTTTTCACTTCCCTCTTCAGTCATCAAGCAATTAATCTTTGGTCCTCTTCCAAAATTGTGGTTGGGTAAGGGATTATTAGTGATGCTAGGCCTGGTAGGCGATGCAATCACCTTATTGTCTATTAAATCTTGAATTGCATGACGGAGGCCAAAACACTTGTCAGTATCATGGCCAAGGCTTTGGTGGTAGGCACATCTCTTACTCACATCAAATTTGGGTTCCAGTTGCAATCAAAGCTTTAAAATTAGGAAAATACTGAGCAAACAAGTACTTTTGGTATACAAGCAATAAGTTTTTTACAACCATGGTTAATTGTTCTTCTTCACTTGGCCTATTCATCATTTATGCGACTTTGGACCTCCACTTAGTAATGAAGGTAGAGAAGGATTCTTTCGACTCTTACTTCGTGGTTTCGAGATCTCTCTTTGTCACATCCACCTCTATGTTGTACTTGTATTGATTGTGAAACTCGCAGAGATATGTCCTCCCAACTCCTTGCTCTAGCATCATCTAGGTTGAGGAACCACCTAAAAGCGGCCCCAGTCAAGGTGTTTTGAAACTTTTGAGCAAGTAACTCTTGAGTTGCTCCTAGGAGCTGCATAGCCCTCATATACATCTTCAAATGGGACTTTGGGAAACCAGTCCTGTTGAACTTGTCCAAGATTGGCATCTTGAACTTCAGAGGCAATCTCACATCGAGGAAAAGTGAGAGTGATTGGTAGTCCATGAGGTCTTCCATCTTGCGAGCTCTCTTGATCATCTCTTCCACCTTGTTTATCCTTTCGTTGATCTTTTTCTCACCCTCCATGGTTGGGGAATTATGGTCAGTCTTGTTCTCCTCTTGGCCACTCTTCAAGGTCTAAAATTGTTGTACCATAAGGTTCATGTCTTCCCTCAGTTGGATTTGACTAGCTACCATGGTGTTCAGTAGCTCTTGAGTGTTCATGGGTTCTTTAGTGTTCGGATGTTTTCCCCCTTTTGCCATAGCGATGGAGTCTTTAGACTTTTTGTGGCTTGGACTGTCTTGTAGGTTAAACACGGGATTGTGATGTTGCAACAATGGAGTATCTTCTATGCTCACGGGCTTGATGATGACCGTGATGGGAGTGATGGGCTTGGAACTGGAACTACTAGCTTGAGTGTCGGTCTTGGGTTCTCTTTGAAGTCTTCCCTCCGATCTTGACCAAATTCTCCCCTAAGAAAAGGGTTGGTTAGTTCAATCAAAGCTAGGTCCCCATCTACATCAATCAACCAACCAAACAAACACACACAACATGCAATGCAATTTCATCATGGACCGGCCTAAAGGTAAGATCTAAGTCATTACATTGTAGGGTGAGTTTGTTGTTTCATTGTTTCCTATAGCTAGGACATTACACCTCCCAACTTGTAATGTAATGAACATTACGTTAGTCCAAACTACATGGTCTATCCTTTATAGTCAACAAGAAGTGATCCAGTGACTTTGGGCTATGAGTTGGTGAGTTCACCACTGGGTCCTAGTTACAATCTATGCAAAAGAATACAAAGCTTTGGTCCTAGTTACAATCTACCAAAATTAAAAAAAAAAAAAAAAAAAAAAAAAAAAAAACAAAACACTAGTCTACCTATCCAAAAATCCTAAGCTCGAGGGCTAGGTTACGAAATGGGAAGGTGTTAGGCACCCATTCCGCCTAGAGGCAGTCCGGTCTTCTAGACTCTAATGACCAATATACCCTTTTTGCATGATGTTAAATGATATGTTGTAACACACATAACTGAAACTTGACAAAATTTAATTTAAATAAATTTGCCTTATAGATGTGTCCTCTTTTAAAAGAAAATTCAAATCTGTTTTGAAAATTAAAATAATAACACTTGGTTTGTAAAAAAAACCAGATATGTTTTTGTAAAAAAAAAAAAAAAAAAAAAAAAAAAAACGATTTTGTTAAAAAAAAAAAAAAAAAAATCAGATTTGTATTAAGTAAAATTTTATTAAAAAAAAAAGATTTGATTTATTGGAATCGGATCTGTTTTTGTAAAAGAATAAAAATGAAAGATTTTATCAAGAAAAATCATATATGTATTTGTAAAATTTTAAAAACAAGATTTGATTTGTTTAAATTAGATCTGGTTTTGTAAAAAAAAAAAAAAAAAAAAAAAAAAAAAAAGAGATTTTGTTAAAAAGAACCAAATCTGTTTTGAAAAGTAAAAAATAATTTTAGGTTTGTAAAAGAAAAATCAGATCTGTTTTTAGAAACAAAAAATAAAAAAGACTTTTTGAAAGAGGATCCACATTCATGAGATAAATTTATTAAAAAAAAAAAAAAAAAAAAAAAAAAAGGACTTCAACCTAACTTTTCAATCCCTTCTTTTAAATTTCAAAATCTACAATTTTGTAACAAAGAAAACTTTTTTGGAAAAAAATTAGATCTGTATTTAATGAAAATATAGATCAGTTTTGAGTTTTAAAAAAAAAAATCAAATTTGTAGTTAATGAAAATAGAGATCAGTTTTGTGTTTAGAAAAATCAGATTTGTATTTAATGAAAATACAAATCAGTTTTGTATTTAGAGAAAAAATCATATCCGTATTTAATGAAAATACAAATCAGTGTTGAATTTAGAAAAAATCAGATTTGAGAATACAGATCAATTTTGAATTTTTTTTTAAATCAGATTTGAAAATATAGATCAGTTTTGAATTTAGAAAAAATCAAATCTATATTTAATGAAAATACAGATCAGTTTTGAGTTTAGAAAAATCAGATCCGTATTTAATGAAAATACATATTAGTTTTGAGTTTTAAAAAAAAAAAAATCTTTGATAGTCATTAGCAGATTTTGAAACTTAAGAAAAAGAATTACAATAAACAATCATCTAAGAACATGTTAAAGAAAATTCTAGCAAAGTATCTAAGCATGGTAATTATATATTAAGAACAAGACACAATAAAGCATATTAATTGTTAGGACATATGTGTTTCACCTGTTAGGAACATATGTCACTACTTTATGTAATTGACTTATCCTTTGACAAAACGCACTTTACTTGTATTTGGGTAGATTTAGGATGTGTTTAAATGCTTCAAGAAATCATGTTTCAAGATCAAGTGTTGAAGCCTTCAAGTCTATCCAAGAAAACAAGCTAATAATGCAGATTCATTAAAGCTCGATAATTTGCATCTATCGAGCTTAAGAAAAGCTCGCTCAAAGCCCAGTGTTCTCGACACCGCTTTCGATAGTCGCTCAATACCTCCTATCTATCGAGGTTTAAGAATTTTAGAATTCTGATCCGATTTTCTTGGGATCCATGAATATGTCTTTGGGCTTTCTTTTCTCCTAACCCTAGACATATAAAATGATTGTTTTAAGGGCCGTCAAACAATTCACAAGTTGCACAAGCATTGAGCAAACTCTGTTCAAGCAAATTGTGATTTGGAGACAAAGTTCTTGCCCTAGTTCATCTCTTTCTCTTGAAGAAGTTGCTATGTATGTGCACCGTAGGATTTTGTGACCAAATATCTTCTTGATCTTCATCGTGTGGATAAACTCAAGAACTTTGCAACCAATAATCTTCTTAGTTGGTGATTAAAGTCGCGTACTGGGATCCGCATAATTGGTTAGTCACGTACTTGGGAGTCGTGCATCAGAAAGGGGAACTATCACTATAAAACAAGTCCAATTGGGTATTGGGGTAAGGGTTCAACTGTAGGTTGATAAGGTACTTGGGATTCCTTTACTTGTAACCACTTGTTGTGATAATAGTGGAGTTTCGAGAGTGGTGACACGAAAATCACCCGGTGGGGTTTTTGCCGTTAGGTTTTCCCCATTCGTAAACAAATCACCGTGTTATTTATTTTTCTCTGCATAATTAGTTTATTGGTGATTTTTTTGTGCTACCACGCATTTGCATGATAAATTGATTAATTAATAACTTGACTAATTAATTAATTAAGTTCTATCACAAGGGGTCATTCGGTTTGTGGCCTATCAAGTGGTATCAAAGCAGGCACACTCTGATTAGGGTTTAATCTTTGCTGTGTTGATCCATTAACCCCTCTTTGTCATGGATAAAGAACAGTCATTAATTATACCTCCATTATTTGATGGCACTAACTATGCATATTGGAAAGTACGCATGAGACCTTTCTTGTAGTCTTTAAATGAAAAAGTATGGCAAGCTGTGGAGATAGGCTAGACTAAGCCTACGAGCGCCCGACCAACCGGGATGATGCCAAGATTAAGGCGGTAAACTTCAACAGTAGAGCATTGAATGCATTATTCGGTGTAGTCACCAATGAGGAGTTCAAGAAGATATCCTCAATCTGAAATCGCCAAGGAGGCTTGGACCATCCTCTAGACAACCTATGAAGGTACAAAGGCGGTAAAAGATTCAAAATTTCAGAGGCTCACTACAAGCTTTGAAGAGATAAAAATGGAGGAGGATGAGTCATTCGATGAGTTCTATGCCAAGCTAAAGGACATAGTGAACTCAGTCTTCAATCTTGGGGAAAACATTCTTGAACCCAAGATTGTAAGAAAGGTGCTCGAGATCTCTACCGAGAGATTTCATGCCAAGATCACGGCAATAGAGGAATCAAAGGATATTGATAAGATTCCTTTGACTGAGCTGGTTGGAAACTTTCAAACCTACGAGCTAGGGTTGACAAGGATTGGGAAGACGGGTAAAGGCAAGAGCATGGCAATCAAGGCCAAGAGCGGTGAGACAGATGAGTCTTTCGATGATGAAGATTCCAAGATGAAGTCCTACATCACCATGCAGTTCAAGAAGTTTATGAAGAACGCAAATGGAAAGGGTTTCGACAAGGACCGCAGGTAATCCAGTTCTTCTTAGTTTAAAGGCCAAGACAAAGGGAAGAAGGATGTTAAGGAAGGTGGTCAGTACACTATTCTCGCAGGACCTAATTGCTTTGGCTGTCAAGGCTTCGATCACATGAAGCATGAGTGTCCTACATATCTCAAGAGCATTGGGAAGAGCAAGGCACTTGCTGTTACCTTGAGTGACACCGAGTCCGAGGATGATTCCGACAAAGAGGATGACGGAATCTTAAATGCCTTCACGGCCACCGTTAATCCTACTGATGGGATTATTGAAAATGTGGTTGAAGAAAAAGGAATTGGTGGAATCTAAGTTTGAGAAGATGGATGATCAAGATGACATTCATACAACCTATGAAAAACTATACAAGCTTCCCGAGAAGCATGAGAAACTGTATAGGCTAACCACCAAGAAGCTCGGTGATGTGGAACTTAACCATGAGGAGCTTTCCACAAAGTTTGATGAGGCTAATCAAACTATTGGAGCTCTGAGGTTTGAGAACAATTTCTTGGCTGAGAAGACCAAGAAGCTTGAAGCAGAGCTATTTCAAGTCAGAGCTCAATTGGAAAGGACTTCAAGCGCAAAACTTGATGAAATGCTTAGCATTCAAAAATCTACTTCAGATCGAACATGCTTAGGGTATGGTCTCTCTTCCTCTAATATTGCTTCTTCTAGTACTACTGTTTTTGTTCCTCCTGCTAATAATGTTAAAAGTGAGAACATAGACAAGGGTAAATCTATCTTAAGAGCACCCCCTAAGCTTGAGAAGAAAGATGTTAAAAACCCTAGGGCTAAGAAGGCTAACTCTCAAAAGCCTAAACAAAAGAAAGAAAAGCATCTCTGTCAACATTATGGAGCTTCCGGTCATACTTGACCAAATTGCTACAAGTGGCTTGCCACTCAACAAAGCAACGGCATGATAGCATCCGGGAACTAGAATCAACTTCAATCCGCTCTTGCTCCCCTTGGAAATCTTCTCAAAGCCCTCATGTTCCTTTCGAACTTGAACGGTTTTTCTCCCTCACCGCCGGTTCAAGGGTTTAATCAAAGGAAAGGTTCTTCCAGGGTTTGGAAGGAAAAGGGCTCCAAGTGATTTCGACACTTTTCTCTCTCTATTCTTGTTTTTGTGTGTGCATTACTTATGTGTTTTGCTTTCAAGTTTTGAATCAGTCTAGTTTTTATGCTTTGGTTGTTTAACATGTTTTTGTTTGGTTATTTTTCTATTTTGCTTTGTTTTGTTTTTTACATAAAAATTATAAAAAAAAATTGAAAATCAGAAAAATACAAAAAAAGTGTGTTTTGTGTACATTGGTACTTGTGTACCTTGGATGGCCATTGAAACAAAGTCTTCTAAACTTTGTATCTTTTGTACCTTAGATGAGCATCTCTATGCACAACTAAGCAAGTGAGCTTTGTGGCTCTTGTTAGTGATGAGTAAGATTAAGTTATCTCTTGTACTTAACACTCATATCAATCTTTTTGATGGGAAGGACTAAAAAATCCTAAGAGAAAGGCATTAATAACCATCTCACCACTGTTGCCCGCCAATCATAATATGACACTTGTATGCTTCGGCATAGCAAAAGTGCAGTGTCAATGGCATTTGTGTGCTTAGGCATAGCAAAATTGGAATGTCAAATATCATTGCGTATTTCTTTTCTCTCTCTAATATGCCCATGCATGATATGCTTAAAAGAAAAATATGCAAAATAAAATTCAAAAGCAAAAAGATCAAAAATGCTTCAAAAATGATTGCAAGCGTGTATTCTAGGAGATGTGGGAGTTATAGGATGTACCTCGAAGTGATAGTCCCCATCAAGCAGTTATGATTGTGTGTGAGTTAAAGTGATTTTCTCATATCTCAAATCGTCATAACATGTATACACATATACAATCTTGTGATGTTTTTCACACACAACACGCAATATTCTTTGCTATTCTTGATACATGTGCAAGAACAATGTGATTTGGCCATCACAAGGTTTTACATGTGTTAATGTATGCTCACTAAACTGTCTTGACTTGTTTTTGAAAATAAAATTGGTTAGATTTGTTTTGTGTGTGTTGTTTTGTGTGTGTGTGTGTGTGTTTTTGAAGATCCATGTGTTTAAAATTTTTATTGAGAGATGATTTTGAGAGCCTAATATGTTGATTGGATCATTGATTGAGTTGCATGTTGGATTGCATTCATGTCTATGTTTTTTACATCTCAAAAACTGGTTTTAAAAGATAGCTCGACACCTCCTCGATACCTTGCTGTCTATTGAGCTTCTTCAACTTTTTCTTATCGTAATCCCGACAGCTCCCCCACACCTGGTGGATCGATCGAGAATGTTTCTGCATCCTCGATAGCATCTCTCGACACTGATGGATCGATCAAGAATGCTTCTGCCTCCTCGATAGCTTCTCGACACCTGCTGGATCGATCGAGATTCCGATTCTAGTATCGATGATTTGTTCCTCAACACCTCTTTGATACCTGTATCTGTCAACGGCCATTCTCTCGACACCTTCCTTGATAGATGTCTCGACACCTCTTGACACCTTCATCTATCAACTTTCTTTGCTAGTCTATTTAAACTTCCTCATGCGATCCGACCCTCATTTCTCTCGATCTCTCTCTCGATACTTCTCTAATTTCTCTCCCAAACTCTCTCATCTCACTCCAATAATTGTTCCTCATGGTTTCTTCAAGCTTTTTCAAGTTTTTCTTCACTTGGTAAGCTTCTAATCGTTTCACATTCATGCATTTCATGTTTTGAAACCTAGGTTTTGGGGTTTTTTGAAAAAAATTTGGGATTTTTCAAAATTGATGAGTTATTATTGAAATTTTGGGATGGGTTTTCACTTAAATGAGTTTAAAACCTCATACATTGCATCACATTAGCATTATAATAGTATTGTCATGCATTTAGATGTGTGCTATCTGTTTGTGTCTTGATAGGTTTGGATTGGGCTAAGCCCATGATGAAATTTCTTTTGCATGTCACATGTTCATGCATTTCCTATGCATACGTACTCTCTTTTCATTATACTTGTTATATTTGAAATTGCTTGGGACTTTTCTGATTGTCTTTCTTTCTCTCCCTCTCTTTTTGTTTACGTTAGTCGTGTCTATGGCACCTAAGCGTAAATCCACTCCAACCTGAAACCTTCTTTGTTTCGAAGCTTCTTCATCCTCTAATCCTACTCTGTCTCATATTCGGTTCCGTGATGATGATGCCCTCAAGGCATTCTCGGAAAACTTTTCTAGACGAGGCATTCATTCGGAATGCCAAGTCATTCTGTCGGACTTTGCCAACACCGACCTTCCCACTATCATTCACAGTAGGGGATGGGAGTCACCGTGTGACGCCCCGGTCACCTGTCCTCTCATGCTTATCCAGGAGTTTTACTCCAACATGCATGGGATTGATCGTTCAGTACCTCTTTTCTTCACTCGCGTTTGAGGTACACGCATTCCTATCACACCGCATCTTGTTGCGGATGTGCTTCGAGACCCTAGGATAGAGTTTCCTGACTATCCTAGTTGTGAGCATCCGAGGATCGTGTCCGGGGATGAGCTCATGTCCGCTTTCTGTGAGCACCCTTCTGTTTGGGGTAAGCGTCAATTTACACCATGTAGACCTTTTACTAAAGGTCCTAGATTCATGAATATGGTGATGACCTTTGTTTTGCATCCACTCTCTTACTATAACTCCATTATAGAGCCTCGTGCTCGATTTTTGTTATCTCTTTTTGAGCATCTTACTATAGATTTCCCTTCTCATTTCATTCTTTCTATTATAAATGTTCATCTAGATTCGGAATCCCGTGATAAGCTCATCTTTCCTTCCACTATAACGAGGATCTTACGCCATTTTTCTGTTCCTTTTCCCTCTTCCGACCATTTCACTGTCATGTGTGCCATAGATTACGCTACCGTTAAACGTAGTGAGGCCCGATTCGATCGCGGAAGTCGGATTCAGCCGCTCCCGCCTCCCGTTCAGCTCCATCCCGTTCTGCTCCATCCACGTCTGCTCCTTCCTCTTCTTCGGGCAATGTGACGTTAGGAGACATCATGGCGTAGCTGCAGCACATGGATGCTCGCCTAGATACACTCTCTACAAAGTTGTATCAGGTGAACATTGTGTCAATCATATTGCACAGGGACAGGCGTCCATGGGTGGTTTTGCTTCTAAGGCTACTCTTTCACCACCTTCTCCCATGGCTTCCGATTCGAGGATGAGGATTATGATGATGGTGATGACAATGATGCTGATAGAGATGCTAGCTCTACCGATGAGATGTCTACTTGACACTCTTACCCTTTATCACTCGTGACAAAAAGGGGGAGTAGTTTTGGATATGAAAGTAGTCATTCTTAGGGGAGAGTTAGTATAGGACCATTTTGTTAGGGGAGTGTTGATATGTTTTGAGGGATGTAGTGAGGATAGTATGTATCTTTTCTTTTCTTTCTTTTTAGATACATTATTCTTGTACATGAGGTCTTGTGACCATTTATAGACATACATTGTACTTTACTCCTATTTATATTGATGTATGTTTTTCTTTCACCTACCCCTTCATGTGTTGTTTCTTTTCTCCCTTTATACACATGCTTCTTATTACTTGTATGCAATCTATTATTTCTATTTCACACAAAGATGCCTTAATGAGTTTTGTTTAAAGTGTTTCAGAAATACAGGTTGTCAAAGTCTACTTGCTATAAACTCTCTTCTTCCAAAGTTTTTCAAGAGTTTGTGTTAGGATATATTTTATTGTATTCAACAAGTGAATATGAGTTGAGTGATTTATGACTTCTCTCATATGTTCATTTGTTTGTTGTGGTTTTGTCAAGGATTGCCAAAGGGGGAGATTGTTAGGACATATGTGCTTCACTTGTTAGGAATATATGTCACTACTTTATGTAATTGGCTTATCTTTTGATAAAACGCAATTTACTTGTATTTGGATAGATTTAGGATGTGTTTAAATGTTTCAAGAAACCATGTTTCAAGATCAAGTGTTGAAGCCTTCAAGTCTGTCCAAGAAAACAAGCTAATAGTACAGATTCATTAAAGCTCGACATTTTGCATCTATCGAGCTTAAGAAAGCTGTTCAAAGCCCGGTGTTCTCCACACCTGCTCAACAGCTGCTCGACACCTCCTATCTATCGAGGTTTAAGAATTTCATAATTCTGATCTGATTTTCTTGAGATCCGTGAATATGTCTTTGGGCTTTCTTTTCTCCTAACCCTAGACATATAAAAGGATTGTTTTATGGGCCGTCAAACAGTTCACAAGTTGCACAAGCATTAAGCAAACTTTGTTCAAGCAAATTGTGACCGGAGACAAAGTTCTTGCCCTAGTTCATCTCTTTCTCTTGAAGAATTTTTGTGTATGTGCACCGTAGGGTTTTGTGACCAAGCATCTTCTTAATCTTTATCGTATGGATGAACTGAAAAACTTTGCAACCAATAATCTTCTTAGTTGGCGATTGAAGTCGCGTACTGGATCCGCGCAATTGGTTAGTCACATACTTGGGAGTCGTGCATCAGAAAGGGGAACTATCACTATAAAACAAGTCCAATTGGGTATTGGGGTAAGGGTTCAACTATAGGTTGGTAAGGTACTCGGGATTCCTTTACTTGTAACCGCTTGTTGTGATAATAGTGGAGTTTCGGGAGTGGTGAACCTGAAAATCACCCGGTGGGGTTTTTGCCATTAGGTTTTCCCCATTCGTAAACAAATCACCGTGTTATTTATTTTCCGCTACATAATTAGTTTATTGGTGATTTGTTTGTGCTACCACACATTTTCATGATAAATTGATTAATTAATAACTTAACTAATTAATTAATTAATTTCTATCACAAGGGGTCATTCAATTTGTGGCCTATCATTAATCACATTCATGCATCAAATAATAACATACTAACTAATGGAAAAAGAAAAGAAAGAAAAACAAAATACCTCTTGCATGAGCGTGCTCTTTTAATGAATGAATATTTTAGAAATAAAAGAAGTTTGTTCACCTCTTTGAAGCCTAAAATACTTTACTTACAAAAAAGAAATTCTTAAAGCAAAAGCCTCCAAAACGTCTTTAACATAAGGGGAATTGAAAAGTAAGAAAATAAGAGCCCCTAATTCTGATTTGTTTCCTCTATTTATAGAGGTTGGGATGCTTAAAAAAATGAGATCAGATACGAATTGAAATGCATCCTTATCTCTAAAAAGTCAAAAAGATAGGCTTTATCTCAATCAGGGGGTCCCCAGGCCGGGCCAAAAATTTGGCCAATCGGCACTCCAAGTGTGCCGAATGGCCCTCTTGGGTGCCCGGCCCGCATTTGAGTTTTAATCCACTTCGAACTCCCTTTCTGAGTCGGGAATTGCACCTAGACGTGTTTTAATTCGTATTCTAAAAAATAATCCCTTTTCCTTGATATTCAAGTCTTTAAAGTGATAATTATCTTATAGATAAATATTCCAAAAAGACTTGATTATCCACAATTTCTTTGTTATCCGATTATCCACTTTATACCCATGCAAAAAAGTCTATTTTTGACACTAACCAACAACCAATTACAAAATTATTTAATTAATTTAAATTGTCTAGCCAATCAAAATTAGTTTAAATTAATCATGCGTGGTCGATTTCACCCAAACAAAATGCATGCAAACCGTGAAAACTTGATCATGTGATATCTTTCAATCCGACAGTCCGATTTGGAAATCGGGCTTACCGTCACGATCGTTAAAACCTCAAGATCATTTTTATGATATGTAGTGAATGAATTAATGCATGTAATGCATCTCTAAATTTTGGGTATATGAATGGTCACTCTAGCCATCTTCCAAGATTAAATTAGGGGTGCAAAATTGAGTGTCTACAGCATTTTTGGTCATCGGACAGAGACTTTCGCGAGTATCTCGCAAGTAACTCGCAAAAAGGGCTATCCCGTGAAATTCCCAACTACTTGCAAAAATTCCCAAATCAACTATTTTATGGGTATTTCATGAGTTTTGGTCAAAAAACTCCTCATTTGACTCTATGTTGACTCCATCATCTCCAAACCCTCTTTTTCAAAGTTTCAAATTAAAACCCAACTAATTTCATTTGTTTTACACTCCATAAACATCTCTAAGGTAATCTTTAACACTTTTAATTGATTTTGATCCTTAGATTATGTTTTTGGAGGTTTATGTTCATAGTTGGGATTTTCTCAAATGGGGGTTGAAAAACTTATTTTTTGTCAATCTTTTGATTGGGTTTTGTTTTAAAAGTCTATTTGCTTTGGATGTTGACCCCTTGTGGCAAAAATAACATGTGTTTAGGCAAGATTTTCATATGTTCATGCATTGTTTAACATACATGTGTAGTGTGTGCACTCTAAGTGTTTGATAAAATGCCTTTATGGTATTCTTTCACTCTTTTGGATTCCGATGAGTACCAATTTTTAGGGATCACCATAATTATTCATGTTTATCATGTTTTGATCATTGGTTGTGTGTTTTACACACTTTTCCCCATGAGTGCTTGCTCATGCATTGGTCATGCATCTCACATGCACACTAGATGCACCTTTGATGCACACACTCTAACACTTGACATATTTGGCATTCACTCATGCTAGTTAAGTCTTTTTATACCTTTTAGCACATATAACATGTTCTTGTGTCTATGTCATGCCTTGGTCTGTATCTTGTTCCATCATCCTTAGCGTGTCATGTTTACTTTATGCGTAGCAATGTGTTTTTTTTTTAAGATGTTTTGATTTTGTTTGATCTTCATTTTCTCATTCATCTTGCACCCCTCATGCATCATTATCCTTGTTCATATCTTCTTTTCTTTCCCTCCATCCTCTTGATTCATTTGTCTATTCATAACAAAAAGGGGGAGAGTATACTAGAAAGTATATCGGAGTGTATCATCATTTCTATATAACTCGTGCACATTCTCAGGGAGAGAAATTCTATCTCATGCACATTCATAGGGGGAGAAAGTCATAGGGGAGATGCATATACCAAGGGGGAGAAGATATTTCTTTTAATGAGAAAACCTTGTTTTTGTTTGTTTTTCTTTTTGCTTGTTTTCTTGTTTGCTTTATGGTGCTTTGAGTTATGTTTAGTATCTATGCTTTGTTGCTCTCATCACATTGTGTTTATTGTTGGACATGCATACATCCTTATGCCATTGTGCTTTTTTTGATTGCATTTTCGGATGATTATTTGCTTTGCTATGTGGTCATTGTAGTCATTTCCATATAAATCGTGTGTGTTTGATCAAGTTGCTCATATGTTTCACATCTTGTTTAATTGATCTCATATTTACTTGTTACATTATAGTTGTCCTTTATTACTTGTTTTACCTTGAGGGCCTAATGTGTTTTGTGCAAGTGTTTCAGGATACAAGTATTGTGTTCCAAGTTCATTAAAGGTTTTAGATTTAGGTGTGAGTGAGTTTTGCCATTGTTCCCAAACTCACGTTTAAGTCTAGAATCTGTTATCGGGTGTTTTGTCACGGAATAGCAAAAAGGGGAGATTGTAAAATTGTGATTTACAACTATGTTTTATGTTAGCTTTATTCCATAACAAAAAGTGTTGTAGTTGCATTAAATTATTTCCCTGTATTTTGTGGGATTTTATTGTATTGGGTTTAGTATTAAGTTGGTGAAGAATCAAGCTTCAAATGAAGATCAGTACAATTTCGCGACTAGCTCGTAAGAAGTTCGTGAGAAGGGTTCCCATAAAAATGGCACGTGAGAAGCACATGCTAGAAGCTGAAAAGTCAAGTGTCAAGCTGCATTTCATGAGTGCTTTGCAAGACAGGCCATCTCGCGAGGTACCCATGAAACTCTCTGCCTGAATGAATTTTAGTGTGACTTTCTTACCCTTCACCCATACTATATATACCCTCATTACCCAAAGTAAAGGAGGCTATATTCAGAGAGAAAAACCCTAGATAGGTTTTCTATAATACAAAACACCCACCTTTTAAAGAGAGAGCTACTCATCCTTTAGTGAGAAATCATTGTAGCCTCCTCTCCTTCCATCTCCCATTGTCATACCTTGAGAGGAGATTTGTACCCAAACACAACTCACACCTATTCAAAGTGTAGAGAGTGTTTTGGAGCTTGGGAAGCTTTGGGGATTTGCTAAAAGAAGCCGGTGAGGATTGGCAGATGAAATCGGGCGTATTGCGGGATCCGAAAAGCTAGTGAAGACAAGACTCCAAGAAGTCCGTTGGTAGCAGGAGCTTGGAGGGCTCAAGTACATTGGGTAGACTAGGCTTGGAGCGTCTTTTGTTATTCGTGTACTCCAACTTATTCACTAGTGGATCGATTTCAACTTGGAGGGTCGTAGAGAGGTTTTTCGCCAAGTTCTTCGATTTCCTCTTCAATAACACGTCTTAGTGTTATCTTGTGTTTGCATCTCTTTTCCCTTACTCTTGTGCTTTACTTTTATTGTTTATTGTTCATGTATATGCATTAGAGTAGATCCAGTGATTGCACTTCATTTACTCTTGATCCGCACTTAGATAAGTTAGAGTAAAAGCAATTAAGCCGTTATTTAAAATTGGGAGTCTAAACAAGCTCTTGGGTTTTAGTACAAATCTGAGCTTTCAATTTTGTTTTAGGTTTGGTGGGTTCCAAATAGGCCATTAAAGGACACAGAGGAAGTCATGAAACTCTTTGATTATTGTTGGTTCAAGCTTCAGATCTTCACAAAACAACAAAATCTATCAAGTTTTTTAAGCAAATTTAGAGAACGAAATCCAAGAAAAAACATTAAAACTTGAGATTTCATGCATCTCTACCCTCCATACTAGGTCCATGAGTGACCATTGTAGCTTCGTATAGGGCTCTCTATCTCCCAACTCGGTCCTCCTCCCTCCAAAGCTTGATACCGTCCATTCATACCTATGATTGTGGCTGTGTGGTGGTTGATATTGCTATGGCTATATGGGTGGTGATGGTGGTTGTGGTTGTTGTTTATTGTGTTGTATATATATTTTATTGTGTTATCTTTATATATGAAATGGATTAAGAAAGTTAGTTATTGCTTCAAAAAAAGTCAAAAATACCCTTAATTTAATTAGATAATCCTTATTCTTAAAAAATAAAATTCTTGCTTTTGCACAGTTTGATGAGAAGATCTTCAAAATTTTGGCCACAAATTCTTGCTTTTTATGACACAGTTCAATAATTTTCTATATATTTCATTTTCTTTTCGGATTTGTGCAATATTGACATAGTTGTTTATGCGATAAAGTTTGAATCTTTTTGATATACTGAATTGACAACCTTTATGTTGGGGGGTGGGGTGGGTGGGTGTGGGGGAGCATTTGAGTTGTTCTTAATGGTTGTAATTGAGTATATTTTTTATTAACTATTGTGGGGCTTGTTGTTTTGACATTAAAGTTGGGTTCTTCTATGACTTTTTTTTTTTTTTTTTTTTGGTTGCCTTTAATGCTTCCATGTGTTTGTTATTAAATATTTTATTGGTAAAGTTCTGATTTTGGTGGATTTCCATTGTTTAGATCATTCAATAGATGTTTTAGTATTTTTAATCTTTACCCGTTCTTGAAGAAAAAAAAAAGGGACCAATTTTATTATTGCATTTTTTGTGATCCTATCAATTAAGTGGAATCTCTTGTATAGAGATGGATTTATGAAAAGAAGCTCTATTGTGGCCTAGCAAACTTAAAACAAATGTCCTACAATGGCATAAAGGAGGCTTTCTTAAGATTTCTTAAGATTGCTAGTGCACTTGAGCATTAAGAGGAGGCAAGCAAACCTAAGGCTGTGTTTGTTTCGGGTGAGAATGAAATTTGGAAAACATTTTACACCGTCATGTGTGTTTGGCAGCACATGTAAAACTTGGTAAACTTAAAATCAATTCCTTTGACCGTAAAATTCAAGCCCTTCAAGTGTAAAATCATTTACACATTCCATTTACCTTCAAACCTCATTTTACGGACTGAAAAACAGAAAAAGAAAGAGAAAGCAGCGGAGGAAAGTCCAAAGAGATCCACCCAAACCCGATTCCGGTCAGATCGTGCCGCCTCATTCCCTTCCATACACCGATAAGTACAATATCTCCTTTTCTTACTTGGCTTTTCTTCCTCGTGCGCGCCACCTCAACTCCTTTGTCTTGCTCAAACCCATCTCCGATTAGCATGCCTACATCGAGCATCGCATTTCCCCAATGAACCCAACTAAACCCACCTCGATTTCACCATCCCAGCCCACGATATGTCCCTCTATCGACACCATGACCTCAAACATCTTGCTCAAACCCATCCTCTCAAACCCACCAATAAACCTGAAGGTATTCCAACACCGATCCCTCAAACCCGAAGGTATTCCAAAGGTATATTGATAAATATATATATATATTTATTTATTTATTTAGATATTGATATATATAAATATATTTATCCTTATTTATAGATTTATCTGTATATAAAATATATGTGCATAATGTTATCTACAATATTGTTTGTGAAGGTATATGGCAGCTTCTGAATATTTTGGTAAACTAAATTTAGCATTGTTCTTAAATTGGGCTTTTTACAATAATTTTGTGAATTTGGATGGTTTAACAACAATTATTGTGGAGACTTTTTTGAGATGATGTTGAATGGGTCTACACTGTCTTGTATTGCAAGTTGTTTTTTGGTAAATATTATCTTCTTGCTTACATATTTGATTGAATAGTATGTCAAATAATTTCCTAGGTTAAAAATATGGATGTCATAACGCCAATTTTGGTTTTTAAACTGTTTATCTTATTGACCACCTAAAGGGTAAGAGATACGTTGTTTTTGTTGGTCGTGTGCTCGAGGTGCACGACACATGGGAAAAAGCCCATGCCCAAGTTCATCAATATTCTAGAGCAAACCACAAGGCGTTTAAGCATAAAATGGATGTAGAAGTTGCTTTTATGAAGTTTTGGCAGATTAATGGTGGAAATGTGCAACAAGGTTCTTCATCCAATACATATTCTACTCATTCCAGCTCAAGTTCCAATACTCTTTCAACTAAAGAGAGTCCCTACTGCACAAGAGATGTTAAATACGATTTATTGAAATATCAATTAGATATCGCAATTAAGCAACAGAACCATGCAATGAAGATTGCAAAGTTGAATGCAAGAATGCTAAATGCAGTGGCATCTCAAGTCCTGCCCGAGGATGAGCTCAATAAAATGGCACATCTAAACTTGGGTGAATGACCAAGAGTTGTGTTTGGGTTGTGATTTTTGTATGTAGGTACCTCTATCATTGTTCTGTAAAACTTGGATGTGTATATGTTCATATTTTTTGTGATTGGAATTAATGGATGTGCATATATGATGCGTATAGGTATTTTGAGATGTCCAATTGTATTACATATATATTTTTTTAGCATTTTTCTTGTAAAATGTTTTACAATGGAGGGCCAAACGCAGGAAAATATTTTCTGGAAAACTGCTTTTACATGCATGACCAAACACTGAAAATACTTTTCCGGTGTATTTTCTAGAACCCAAAACAAACATCTAAAAATATTTTCCTTTTCATAAAATATTTTCAACTAAAAATATTTTACATGTTATCAACACAGCCTAAGTATCATGTCATTTGCAAGAGGAACCACGGAGTATGTAATTTTTTGAGTTCCAATAAATTGTTTCTTAGAGATTTAAAAATGGTTGCAACCCAATTGAATTGACTCTTCTCTTAATGCATGTTATATATTTGGATGTATGATTTTGGATGGGAGCCAAAGAAGTGTTTCCCAATGTGATGTTAAAACATCTTTTTTCACTAAAACTGTTTTTTTTTTTTTTTTCCCTTCTGAATTTTTATTTGGATATATTAGGAGGAAAGCTAGTGCAGTTGAGTATTAAGAAGAAGCAAGTGAACCTAAGTGTCATCACTTGCGAGAGGATCAAATAAGTATGTCATTTTTTTTTCTAATTTGTTTTTTAGAAATAAAAATATGATTGAAACCCAGTTTATAATTAACTCTCATATATACCAAGTCTCAAGGATTTTACAATGATGGAAATATGAAATCATATGACGAATGGAGAGAACAAAATAGAGGTTCATAATCTATATTTTTAATAGAAAATTAATTAAAAACTCTAATTAGGGTTAGGGTTTTTAAATTTATTTTGTAGGTGGACTGAATGGCCACCCTTTGATTCACAAATATGAATGCATTTAATTTTTGTACAGGCAAATAATCATTCGATTCAATCCCCTTGAAAAGATCTTTCTCCAAGAATTGTGTAAAAAATCCTTGATTTGAATACAAAATCTTTTCTACTTGTATCAAAAAACATATCGTACATTCTTACCAATGAAAGTACAATAAATCTTTGGCTATGAGCTTGTTAAAAACTCCTTGTTTTTCGTGCGTGTCATTCTTTTTGAATGATCTTTGTATTTGAAGGCTTTTGAACAAAAGTTCTTTGGGATTTGTATCCATAGAGCTTTGATAATTTGGGGTTTCTTTTTTCTTTTGATATTTCTAAGGAATTCAAGGCACGATTTCTTCAATATTTAGTGGTTTCTCACAATGAGTGGTCATTGTTGTTTGGCCCAAAATCAAAAAGTCCAACAAGAATTTTTGCCTATTGATAATTATCTTTAAGAAAGATATATATCAACTATAAATATCACAATTTAATTTGGAAGAGTTATCTCTAATCTCTATCTTGTGAGTGCAAGTGACAGTTGAAGATTTTTTATTTGTTTATGTGACGTCAACTGGAATGACATATGCCACCACTTGATTTGTTCTTTAACATTCCCTTTGATAAATTTAGTGATACGTGTAAATGTAGAATATGGCTTGAATTAGGAGTTCGACTCCTTGTTGGATTTGGATAAAAAATGAATTTTATTCCTTTTGGGTTAATGTTGTTTGAAATTATCAAACTCCATTATAAGTCTTGTCTCCTACTTGATTTGGAAGTCTACTTGGAATAGGAATAGAAATTTGTTTTAGTTTAAAACTCCTTCCCCTAAAATAATTTGGAAACGGACTTTGGCATATCAACTCCTATATAAGTAGAGTGCTGCTATGGCAAACTTGTGTGTGAGGTGTGTAAGAAAAAGAGGCTCTCTCTTGGTTTGGTTCTTTGATATTTGTGGGTTGCAATTCGGAATAGGTAGCGAGGTTTTGTTGCCGCTTGGTTTGGTTTTGGTTTTGCAGTTTGGTAATTTGCTTTCTTTTGGTGTGTTGCAACTTTTGGATTTGATTTATGGCTCTCTCTTTGGTTTGTACACAATTTGTATTTGATATTTGTGAACCTTTGGTTTGTATTTGTGAGAGAGTGCTATTTGGGTGTATTTGGGTTTGTAAGAGTGCCTCTACACTAATTTGTATTATCCCAAATTTGATATACTGAAATTTGTTCGTCGTCGCCCGTGGATGTAGACTATTACCAAACCACATAATTTTTGGTGTTTTGTGTCTATTTTTCTTTTGGATTAATCTTCTTCGTTCCTATTGTTTATGTGGAGATCTTTCTCAAGCCTAAAATATTTTCAGAATCAATTTTGATAAATTTGAGCTTCGCTATTTTACAATAATAAATTTAGGAATGGTCATTGAATTTTGACAGGGCAATTGTAATTGGCTCAATTTTTTTTTCTTCCTATAAATGCTCTCGTGAGACTTGGAAATGTGCACAATTTTGAGAGTAGAAAGTCAAAAATCTAAAAATACTTAGTGTTAAATTCTATAACACCATTTTTAGTCTTAACAAACTATAAGGTTGAATTTATTCAATCATGTGTTGGCTTTATTTCATGCCAAATTTGCTTGTATTTTAGCAATTAGATACCCTATATTTAGGTGGGAATAATGTAAGGGTAGTGTGTGAGAGAGTGTGAAGAAATTCAAGAGTGTGTGCATTTAGAGGTTTCTCATGAATCTGGATCTCGCGAGTGACTCACGACCGGCAACTCGCCAAAATGCCACACATGTAAAGCATGCAGGAAGCTAAAGGGTCACGACAGTTGGAGCACTACAGAACAAAAAAATACATTCTGGCCTTGCAGTTAACTCACGACTCAAACTCGCGACTTGTTCCGATCGCTGAGAATGCCTTGTTTTGCAGAAAAAATAACTTTTCACATTCCTCACGTACCCTACTATAAATACCTTTATACCCACAAAATGTAGAGAGCTTCCAAAGAGAATTTTGAGAGAGAAACCCTAGAGAAAACCAAGATTGACTCATCCACAATCTTAGACATTTCATTCTCCAAATTCCTCTACTCTCACCCTCTCCATTGACATATCCTTGAGAGGTACATTTGCCAAATCCTTATCTCACCATACCCATATCGGTGAAGAGGTATTTTGGTGCTTGGGAAGAAGTTCGGAGATGACCAATTCACTTGGTTAATGCAATGGGCTTATTGCAGGATCCAAAAAGTTAAAGAAGACACAGTTAGGCTTAACCCTGTTGGAGCAAGAAGCTTAGAGGGCTTAGGTGCATTGGGTAGATTAGGCTTGGAGAGTCTACTGCTATTCGTATATCCCAACTTTATCCTTTAGTGGATCATTTTACCACTTGGAGGGTGGCAAAGAGGTTTTTTGCCGAGTTCTTCGATTTCCTCTTCGATAACACGTGTCGGTGTTATTTTTATGTTTGCATCTCTCTAACCCTTACTCTTGCCTTTTAATTGCTGCTATGTTGTAATTAATTATGGTGTAGAGTTGTTTATCTGTTTGGTTTTTTGCTTGTACTTATTATTCTGCACATTTATTATTTGAGTATAAGCTTGTATTGGTTATATTTAAAATTGGGGGTCCAAACATTCATAAGTGTTTTCACACTAATTGAACTTTCACAAACCTTTTTTTCATTTTTTCTTTAATAGACTCAATACCATCAGGAATTTTTTTTTAAGCACCAAATATTTGATTTTGGATTACAACTATCATTGCTAGCTATATGTACTTTTATTTATAGCTCATGTTACTAAGGGGGAGCAAGGGATGACATATTTGTGTTGCCATTGCCAACCTTGACACCCCAAAAGATAAGGGGGAAACAAAAATCAAGGGGGATAGCAAAAATCAAGCACGAGGCTCATTAATAGCGTTATAGTGAGACAAGGGATAAAGAACAAATGTCATCACCATATTAAGGAACCTCGGACTTTTTGCAAAGCCCAAGCATGAGGTGTTTTGACGGTCACCCCATGATGAAGGTGTCTCACAAAAAAGAGACGAGAGTTCGTCTTTGGACACAATCCTAAGACGATCACATCCGGGTAGCCAACAAACTCTACCCTCGGTACGTGTAGCACCTCGGATATAAGATCCGGAGTGACGACAATACATGTACCTCGAACGCGAGTGATGAAATGAAGTACAGAGTAATCAAATCCATGCATATTGGAGTAAAACTCCTGTATGATCACGGAGGGACAAGTGACCGGGATGCCACAAAATGACTCCCAACCCCTACTATAGATGACAGTGGGAAGGTCAATATCGGAAAAATCTAATAGGACAACTTGGCGTTTCGAATGAATGCCTCGTCAAGAAAAGTTCTCCGAGAAGTCCTGATGGGATTTCTCATCATGGAACCGAACATGAGAGGGGGTAGAATTAGAAGTAGATGCCCTAGAACGATGAGGGTTCCGGGACAGAGTAGACTTGCTTTTTTTAGATGCCATAGAGCAAACTAACTGAAAGAAAGAGAGAGAGGGAGAGAGAGAGACCAGCAGAAAAGTACCAACACGGATCAATATCAATAAGATAAAGAAAAAAAGGGTACGTATGCATGAAAAATGCATGAGCATGTGACATGTAACAATAAAAACATCATGGGCTGAACCCAATCCAATCCTACCAACACACATGATTTCAACACAGTAAACACACATCTAAAATGCATGAATCATTGTTAAAATGCAAATGTGATGCAATGCATGAACATTGAAGATCATTTAAACAAAACCTAACCCAAAAATTTTGCAAAAACCTCATCAATTTTGAAAAACCCCAAATTTTTCAAAAACCCCAAAAGTTAGGTCAAAAGAGATGAAATGCATGATAAATGTAAGAAGGAAGATCAAACCAGAGGAAGAAAACCCTCTTGAGGTCAAAGATTGAGTGGGGAAGTGGTTTAGAGTGAGAGAAGGGTGTTTAGGGAGGTGAGGAGTCAGAAACAATTGAGAGAGATCGAGAAAAATAAAAGAAAAATCGCGCTGAAGCTTTATATAGGAAGCCATGATTCTCGATGGATCAAAAGGTGTCAAGAGGTGTCAAGCTTTAATTTTTGACAGATGGAGCTGTTGAGGAGTTATCGAGAGGTGTCCACAACAAAGTGACCTCGATGGATCGAGAAGCTATCAAGCAGCTATCGAGAAGTCGTCGAGAAGCTATCAAGACAAATTCTCAAAAACTTCGATGGATCGAAATTGCGATAACAGCTATCGAGAAAGGAAGATCAAGAGGCTCAATAGATAGCCTATCTGTCGAGAGGTATCAAGAAGCTGTCGAGATTGCTCAAAACAATTTTTCCAAGGAAGAGAAAAACATAGATATGAATGCAATCAAGCATGCTACTCAACCAAGGATCCAAACAACATTTTAAGCTCTCAAAAACATCTCTCATCAAGGAAATGTTCAGCATTTAGATCCAAAACACACACACATACTAAACAAGTCTAACCAATTTTATATTTCAAAAACAAAGTGAGCATACAATAACACATGAATTCCTTGTGATGGCCAAATCACATTGTGCCTGCACATGTATCAAAAGTAGCAAAGAATATTGTGTGTTGTGTGTGAAAAACATTATAAGATTGCATTAGTGTCTACATGTTATGACGATTTGAGATATGAGCAAATCAATTTAACTCACACAAGATCATAATTGCTTGATGGGGACTATCACCTTCGAGGTACATCCTATAACTCCCAAATCTTCTAGAAGACACGCTTGCAATCATATATAAAGCATTTTGATTCTTTTTGCTTTTATTTTCTTTGCATGTTTTCTTTTAAGCATACCATGCATGGGCATATAAGAGAGAGAAAAGAAATACCCAATGATGTTAAGCTTTTGACACTGCACTTTTGCTATGCCGAAGCATACAAATGTCAATTTCATGATTAGCGGACAACAGTGGTGAGATAGTTATTTATGCCTTTCTCTTAGGATTTTCTAGTCCTTCCCATAAAAAAGAGTGATACGAGTGTTAAGTACAAAAGATTACTTAATCTTACTCATCACAAGCATGAGCTACAAAGCTCACTTTCTTAGTTGTGCATAGAGATGCTCATCTAAGCTACAAAAGATACAAAATTTAGAAAACTTTGCTTCAATGGCCATCCAAGGTACACAAGTACCAATGTACACAAAACACACATTGTTTTTGTATTTTTCTAATTTTCCAATTTTTTTTATGAAAAAGAAAAAAATGCAAAAGCGAAAACAAACAAACAAAAACATGTTGAACAAAACATAGTATAAAACTAGATGCAAATGCATGAGGAAGGAGGAGGAAAAGAGGAGATCAATCCATGGAGATAACACCAATTTTTTGGCGAAGGAATTCAAACCTTTTGCTATCAAGAGGTTTGGTGAACAAATCAGCCTTCCGATCATCAATGTGAATGAATTCAAGAGTGAGAGTATCATCTTCTACAAGCTCCCGAATGAGGTGATGTCAAATCTCTTTGTGTTTAGTTCGAGAATTTTGAACAAGATTCTTAGAGATGTTGATGGCATTGGTATTGTCACAATAGATGGTAAGATGTTCTTGACGAATACCATAATCACGGAGGAGTTTTTGCATCCATAAAAGTTGGGTGAAACAAATATCGGCGGAAAGCAATGTACTCAGCCTCTGTAGTGGATAATAAGATGAAATTTTGCTTTTTGCTCATCCAGGAAGACAAGATTATTACCCACATAAAAACAACCCCCCGAAGTACTCTTTCTTTCATCAGCATTTCCAGCCCAGTCTGAATCAAAATACCCAGCTAAGACATCATTTGTGTTCTTGCTATACCACACATCAAAGTCGGCAATGGTTTTGACATCTTTATGATTCTCTTCAAAGCAATCATATAAGATTCTTTGGGATTAGCCTGATATCTAGCACACACTCTCACATCGTAACTAATGCCAGGTCTACTAATAGTAAGGTAAAGAAGACTACCTATCATGCTTCTATATAGAGATGAATCAACACTTTTACCCAACAAATCAACAGTGAGTTTAACATTTGGGCTCATAGGGGTTCTAACAAAACTAGCAGACTCCAAACTAAACTTTTTCACAAGATTTTTAGCATATCTAGATTGAGATATGAATATACCCGACTCTTGCCGACGAATCTGCAACCCAAGGAAGTGATTCAACTCCCCAATCATGCTCATCTCGAACTCGGCCTGCATGAGTTTGGAGAAACTATGAGCAAGTTCATCATTTGTTGACCCGAAGATGATATCATCAACATAGACTTGAGCAACTATCAGCTCACTGTCTTCCCTTTTGATGAAGAGAGTTTGATCAACTTTTCCTCTTGTGAACCCATATGACACCAAGTATTGTGTGAGCCGATCATACCAAGCTCTAGGGGCTTGTTTTAAACCATAGAGTGCCTTCTTGAGGTACAACACATGATCCGAAAAGTGTGGATCAATGAAGCCTTTTGATTGAGCCACATAAACATCTTCTTTAAGGAAGCCATTCAAGAAAGCAGTCTTGACATCCATTTGGTAAAGGTTGAACTTCAAGTGACATGTCAAGGCTAGGAGAATTCTGATGGATTCCATACGGGCTACTGGAGCAAATGTCTCATCATAGTCCACTCCTTCCATTTGGGAGTATCTTTGAGCCACAAGACGTGCCTTGTTGTGGATCACATTACCCTCCTCATTAGTTTTGTTGCGAAAGATCCACTTTGTGCCAATGATGTGCTCACCTTCCAGTCTAGGTACTAGAGTCCAGACATCATTCCTTTGAAACTGAAGTAGTTCATCATGCATAGCCTCCACCCAGCTTTCATCCTAAAGAGCTTCCTCAACCTTGGTGGGTTCAACCCGCAACAAATAACAGGGATATGACACAAAATTAGCAACACATTTATCAACTGTATGCTTCCTTAGTGTAAGTTCATTCATGTTCCCCACAATAACTTCAAGAGGAGGATTCAACTTAATCCTGGAGGAAGGTCCTTTCTCTTCATGGGATTCAGAATCAGGTGAGGTAGGTATGCTTGTTGAACCTTCTACAACACTTGGAGTGCCAAGAGTACTTGGAGATGCGGGCTCTTGATCAACGATTTCTTGAACATCCTTGGGCTTGGGAGGAAGAATTTCTTTGGGGATTTCCTCACTAATTTTCTTAGAACCAGACTATGAAGCTTCATCGATCACAACATTTACAGTTTCCATCACCTTCTTCGTTCTTTTGTTGTATACCCGATAAGCCTTACTTGTAGAGGAGTATCCCAGAAATATTCCTTCATCACGTCGGGAATCAAATTTTCCCACATTCTCTCTATCCATGAGAATGAAATAAGTACTTCCAAAGATTATGAAATACTTAACATTTGGCTTCCTTCCCTTCCATAACTCATAGGGAGTCTTCTTGGTACCGAGTCCGAAATACACCCTATTAACCGTATGACACGCAGTGTTGACAAATTCTCCCCACAAGTTTCTAGCCACATCCTTGTTGTGCAACATGGCTCTAGCCATCTCCTGAATAACCTTGTTATTTATTTCTACTACACCATTCTACTGAGTAATAGGAGCAAAGAATTCTTAAGATATACCTAATCTAGTGCAAAAGGACTCCATGTAAGAGTTCTCGAATTCTTTACCATGGTCACTTCGAATTCGATCAACCTTTAAGCTCTTCTCATTTTGCAATCTTGTGCACAAGACTTTAATGTGCTCAGGAGCATTAGACTTGGATCGTAAAAGGATGACCCAAGTGTACCTAGTGAAGTCATCTATCACAACCATGATGTATCTCTTTCCACCAAGAGACTTAGTTTTGGTTGGACCCATGAGATCCAGATGTAGTAGTTCCAATGGTATAGATGTAGCTAACGTCCGAGTGCCCGGATGTTTAGCTTTTGTCTGTTTCCCAAACCGACATGGTCCACACACCACATTGTTCACTCTATCGAGCTTTGGTATCCCTAAAACTGATTCATGCTTAGATACAATTGAAAGATGTTTGTAACTAGCTTGTCTCATCCTTTGATGCCATAGATCTTCATTTGGCAAACGGATGCTATTGCACACAATATCAGCATCAGGGAGCAAACCATAACAATTGTCTAGAGTACGAACACCACTTATAAGTTTCTTTCCGGACTCATCCAACACAAGGCATTTTCCCTTTGAGAATAGTACCATAAAGTCTTGATCACATATCTGACTTATGCTCAACAATTTCACTCTCGGACCTTCTACATATAGCACATTTGCAATGTCAAGTAGTCCAGGTGATGAGATGGTTCCCTTTCCTTTAATTTGTGATTTGCTCCCATCACCGAACGTGACATTACCACCTTTCTTAGACTCAAAAACCTTAAAGAGAGATCAATCTCAAGTCATGTGTCTTGAGCAGCCGCTGTCAAGGTACCACAAACACATGTCTATAACCTTAAATGCAGACTTCATCATTAAACACACCTCATGCTTAGGTGACAAATCAGTAGGAATTGTGTTTTCTCTCATCTGCCATTTATGAATAAAGCTTTTAACTTTCACTCTTCTCAGACGAACTCATCTGCACATTTTCATTCTAAAACAGTCTAGTTTCTTCTTTGTCAAGCTTAGATCTTTTCCAATAATCATCATGATAGAATTCAAATAACTTTTAGACTTGCATTTTCTAATACACTCAAACAAGTAGAGATTAGAAAAACAAGATGTATTTGAAAACAAAGATCTTTTCATGCCGGTTGTAGCCATGACAACAGGGGTCAATGGATCACACAAAGAAAGATTAACCCTAATCAGAGTGTGTCTGCTCTAATACCACTTGATAGGCCAAGAACGTATTGACCCCTTGTGATGAATTAACCAATTAATTAGCCAAGTTAATTAATTAATTTGATTAACATGCAATACACGTGGTAGCACAAACAAATCACCAACTAAGTTAATATGCAACAGAAAATAAAGTTGACACGGTGATTTGTTTACGAATGGGGGAAACCTCCAAGGCTAAAACCCCACTGAGTGATTTTAAAGTCACCACTCTCAAGAATCCACTATTATCACAACAAGCAGTTACAAGTAAAGGAACCCTAGTACCTTATACCAACCTACAGTTGAACCCTTACTCCAATACACAGTTGGACTTATTCTGTAGCGACAATCTCTCCTTTTTAATGCACGGCTCCCAATACGTGACTAACCAATCAATACACGGATACAAGTACGTGACTAACCACCAACTTGAGAAGGATGTTAGTTGCAAAGTTCTTCAATTCATCAACACGATGAAGATCACGAAGCTCCCCGATTACAAAACCCTACAACAGACAAACAAACACAGCAGCTTTTTCAAGAGAAAGATGAACTAAGGCAAATTTGTCTCCAGTCATAATGTGCTTGTGAAAAACCTTTGCATCAAGTTGTACTCACTTGCATTAGCCGTGACGGCCCTTAAAATAATCCTTATATATGTTTAGGGTTGTGAGAAAAGAAAGCCTAAACAAATATACACGGATATGTGTGAAATCAGATCTGAAAAACTAATTTTCGTAAATCTCGATAGATAGGTTATCTATCGAATAGCTATCGAGCATCGGGCTCAAGATCCCTTTTAAACCTCAATAGATGCTATCTGTTGAGTTAGCTGTCGAGTTACTGTCGAACTTTAAAATGCAGCAATTCTTCACTTGATTCTTGGACAAATTTGCATGACTTTAACACTTGGACTTGGACTCTTGTTCCTTGAAGTATTAAACGCATTCTAAATCTATCCAATTACAAGTAAAGTGCGTTTTATCAAAGGATTAGCCAATTCTAAATGACATATGTTCCTAACATGATTTCACATATGTCCTAACAAAAATGACATTGTTATGATCACATTCATAGCTCATGCTTAAGTTTTTTTTTTTTTTTTTTCAAGTGTGTCCTAGATTTTTAAAGAATTGAATATTTCTCCGAATGTGTATAATCTACCGCTAATGCACAAAGCCATCACATTAACTAAGGAAAAGAGTTTGACAAGGCCCGAAATCATTTTGGGAATTATCTCTTTCTTTGTTTTTAATTTTTTAAGCCTTCTCTACCATTCAAATTTCTTATATATATATATATATATACACACACTATCAGTATACCAATGCTTTCCACAAATTAATTAAAAATTCTATATAAAAAAATATGTATTAAAAATATTATCAAAACTATAACGAGCCACTTGAAACTTTAATAGAGTTTCATTTACACCAAATAAGCAAAATGCAAACATATACTGAGTTATTTGGCATAAACATGGTATTTAATATGTAATTAGTATTATATTAAATATAAAATTATGATAGATGATCAAAAAAATTAAAAACAAATTTTAAATTTTATTTTACGATACTCAAAACTTTTTGAAATAGAATTGTAGTCCGAGAATAATTTAAAATTTCTTGAAACTTAGCTAATAGAGTTTTATCTATATTGAACAATAGTTGGAGTAGATTCTAAATTTCTTGATATTCAGTTAGTGGACTTTTACTTAAAGTGAACTATCCTAATTAGAGAGAATCTAATTGTGGAAGGCCTCTTTCCAATTAGCCTTTGGGCCTTTGGGCTTAGGCCCCCAATTTATTTATACTCTAGGTTGGGATTATCCTACAATGAGAGGTCCAAGAAGTGATTTTCTCTCAGCGCTTGAGTAACTGAACATTCCCCTTTCACCAAACTTCTTAGTTCTTGACTAAGCCAAGATCACCTCTAAACAGCCGAGCTTTTTACCTAAAGCCCGAGCTAGGTTCCTTTTTTCTCGAGATAAGTATTTCCTCTCTTCTCACGAGTTTCTCTCCCCTAAATTTTCTAACCCCCTTTCCCTCTCCTTTTCTCATTATTTATAGCCTCTCCTTAGTGGGTCCTCATTGTTAGGACATATGTGTTTCATGTTAGGAACATATGTCACTATTTTATGTAACTAGCTAATCCTTTGACAAAACGCACTTTACTTGTATTTGGTTAGATCTAGGATGTGTTTAATACTTCAAGAAATCTTGTTTCAAGATCAAGTGTTAAAGCCATGCTAGTCTATTCAAGATTCAAGCCGAGAAAGTGCCTGTCAGTAAAACTCAGCAGCTAGCATCTATCGAGCTTTAAGAGCTATTCCACTGTGGCTCGATATAGCGGTGGACAGACAGATAGCTATCTGTCGAGGTTTAAGAAAAACAGATTTTTCTATTCTGTTTTCTTCCAATCCGTGATTATGTGTTTAGGCTTTCTTTTCTCACAACCCTAAACATATAAAAGGATTATTTTAAGGGCCGTCAAAGTGGACACAAGTTGCACAAGTGTTGAGCAAAATTTGCTCAAGCAAATTGTGACCGAAGATTTAATTTGCCCTAGTTCATCTTTCTTGAGTAGAAGTTGCTGTGTTTGTGCACCATAGGGTTTTGTAACCAAGGAGCTTCTCAATCTTCATCGTCTGGATGAACTGAAAAGCTTTGCAGCCAACAACCTTCTCTAGTTGGTGATTGAAGTTGCATCTTGGGATCTGCGCAATTAGTTAGTCACATACTGGGAACCGTGCATTGAAAAGAAGAGATTGTTACTACAGAACAAGTCCAATTGGGTATTGAAGTAAGGGTTCAACCGTAGGTTGGTATAATGTCTTGGGATTCCTTTACTTGTAACCGCTTGTTTTGATAATAGTGGATTCTTGGGAGTGGTGACCTTAAAATCACCCGGTGGGGTTTTTGCCGTGTAGGTTTTCCCCATTCGTAAACAAATCACCTTGTCAATTTATTTTCCGCTACATACTTTAGTTAATTGGTGATTTGTTTGTGCTGCCATTACAATTGCATGTTAATTTGATTAATTAATAAACTTGGCTAATTAATCAATTAATTTATCACAAGGGGTCAATTCGTTTTTGACCTATCACTTGTGATTAAGGGGATTTTCCCCATGTTTGTGGGCCCCTATGCCCCATATTCCCGATCAAATGGGACCAACCACCTACTGCTGATATGACTTCCTAGTAACTTGTGCCTAACATCAATTGATGCTCGGCGGGCAGATTTCCCCAAGGCATTTTCCCTAGTTCATGGCAAACTCCTGGGGTATTTGGAAGGACGACTCAACAGGCCCATCTAGGCTCAACCCGTGGGCTAGGAAGGTCCAAGCTTATCATTGAATGGGCCTACAATTCGGGACCGGGCTGTATTATTCAGTCCATACAATAGCCCCTCACAATCCCATTTCCAAAATGAGGGAGTGGGATTGTGGTACAATTATCGGCACGTGGGGGATCATGCTTGATGTAACTGTTGATTCTCGAGGATACCAAATGCGAGGTAATAAATATGCCGAATTTGATAGCTTAGTCTTCCCAAACCAGAAAAGCCCCTTAAAATAGTAGTATAGATGATGGTGGGCTTCTTTGAGAATCCATCAGTCTTTAAGGAATTTTCTTGTGAGACCAACAAATTATGTGGAGCATCTTTATGTTGTCTCAAGGTTCAACTCTTTGCTCCAACTAGCTAAGTGGAGAAGATGAAACTGAGCTATTTATGAATTGGTGGAACTATTAATGGGGCAAAAATAGACAAATAGCACCTTTTTGCAAACTATGTTGCAATCTACTACTATTTCAAAAATATGTAGGGATCTACCACTTTTTGGGTACTGGAGGCTGGTGAAATCAAGTTTTCCATGATACTCGAGTTCATGGAACTCGAGTACCATAAAAAATTTCTAGCAAATTTGAAGTAAATTTTTTTTTTAAAACTCAAGTTTTTGAAACTCGAGTTTCACGGCAAACTTGAGTTTCAAAAAGGTGGTAGATCCCTACATATTTCCAAAACAGTGGTAAATTGCTATTTTTTTTGCTAAATAGTGGTAGTGCGCTATTTTCGCCCTATTAATGGTGCATTTACAAGGTGATAGAAAGTGCTTATGAGTTATCATACATTTTGAGGGAGTTGGCTGTGTGCTTTCAAAAGCACTCCCTTGGTAGTTCACATGCAAGCATGGGCCTTAAAATTTAACTCATGTGAATAAAGTTTACCTACAAAATTGGTTATAGTCTAAAACTACAACCTTACTCAATAAAATAAATATTATTGCATATTTTGAAATTCTAACTGTTGAATTGCATGTTCTTTACATTCTTAATACACGTGTCAAATTTTGTGTCAATGGGATATCATTTACCATATGATATATAAGCTTATATTTTATACATAATTTTAAACTACAAAAACTTCCAATTTAAACAATTTATTGATAACACATAGTTATTGATCTTTAATTTTCTAGAAATTTTTGTAAGCACAGAGAATATATGAAGAAAATGTAATCCAATAGTTGATTTGTCAAAATTCATCTCTAATAAAAAGATGTTGAGTAAGGTTGTAACCTTAAACAACCAATTTTGTAACTAAACGTTTTCCTTAAAAATATGACCAAGGAACATGTAGAAAAATAATGTAGGTGAAGAACCCAAATAGCTTATGAAAAGTAAGAACTAATATCTTATGCGCCTGATGCATAAGAGATTTTTCCTAATGCTTTATTTGGACCCAATATTTTCTCAATAAATTATTTATTATTTCCTTATTTAACATAACGTTTAAGCAAGACCAAAGACAAAATACTTTCATCAACAGACCTTTACCGTCTCAAGTTTTCTTGAATACTGATGGCGGCAAATAATATTTTTCCTATACCCAAAAGAGTAATGATACATATATATAAAAAAATTTGACAACTTTTTTAAATATTGAGTTAACAAGTTTTCATTGATTCCTTTTTAAGCCTGTAACTAACATCACATTTTTACCTATCATTAACGATCATCATATCACCTATCTCAAAATTTTTGTCTTTGGACTTTCTTATACCCAAAAGGTTTTAGACTTTTAGTATGTTACCTTTTCTATATATGTACAATATTATATTATTCTCAGTTTCAAAATCACCTTTTAGTTACTATCATTATTATTATCAAGAGCAGTATCTTCAAACAATGATTTTCACTCCATAAAAGTCACCATTTTCTCAAAGAATCTCAAATAGTGGGGCACTAATAGAAATAGTGGATGGAAATGGAATTGTTGGGCTTGGGCACTATATAAGTGGGTGGGGAAGGTTGCTGAACCTGGCGTGGCTGGTAAAAAGATGGCCACATATTCTATTTGATTACCCCTAATGTTTAAAAAGATGGCCACATATTCTATTTGTTCAACTTGGAAGTCCGTTCGGGTGGGAAAATGAAAAATATGAGAATATTGAAAATTTTTAGTTTTCTCTCGTATATATTTAGTTTGAAGGATGAAAAAATTAAGAGGTTGAAAACTTTTTGTTTAATTGATAAGAATAATGAGAGGGTAAAAATAGAATTAGTAAAAATTTACAATTATATCCTTATTAGATAAAATAGAAGATAATTCATTATATTTTTATTAAAAAATTGTGAGTGCTCTAGATTTTTAAAGAACTGAATTAATTTTCCGAATGTGTATATAATCTACTGTTCATGCCAAAGTAATTGGCACGCTATTTTGTAGCTATCTGCACGGAAGGCATCACATGAACTATGAAAAATGTTTCATGTGTACTTGATATTAGTTTATTTAGTTTTTTGCTAATTATTTTTGGCTAAAAGTGTACTAGAGTATACTTATACTTTGAAAAAGTGAAATCATTTTGATTCAAACAAGATTTCTGTAAATCAGTTTGAAGGGACAAAATGGGCTTCTGCCCTTTTCCGGCAAATTAATTAGCCTTTTACCCTTCTTCTCAAACTAAATAAAGAAATGTCCCTCTTTTGAAACTCAACTTTTTCAAAATCGAGTTAAGCCCTATAGTGACGTTTTTAAGGACCTATAGTGACGTTTTTAAGGACCTATAGTGGCGTTTTGTAATTTGATATCTTTTGTAACTTGATATCCATGAAATCGAGTTATAGGCAATTTAGGTTGGCATTGACTTTCCATGGAAGAAAAGGGGATTTGATAATCAAATAGAACACTAAGGGGTTTGCTCTTAAAGATTTTAAAGAATCTACTTCTCCAATAGTAACCTTGTGGACGTTTTGACCTAAAATTGGCATCTTAGTCCTGTTAGGTCTTTTGGTAAACAGTTCTATCCGAAAGAAACTATCATGGCAAGTTCATCTTGAAGTCATTGATACCACTAAACCTACTTTTGATCTTTCCTTGAAAAATCACACTGCAAATAGGTTAGATTACATGTATGAGATTTCCCATGTTCCTGAAGATAGTAAAATCCCTATTACCGACTTTCCCATTGTAAATCCTTATACAGTATTTGATAAAATCCCTTTATTTGAGGCAGATCCTTCGCAAAGAAAGAAGAAATCTTTCCAGCAAAAACTTAAAGAAAGATATGAGGCGGGAGATCCAGAAGTTGACCTTCTTGGAGAACCATCTAGAAAATTTGACTATTATGTCCTTTACCCTAGAACCGGAAAACAAACCCTTCCCTCCTTCCCTTCTTGCAAAGAAAATCTAAACTAGCACCAGAAACCTTCATTGATCCCATATTACCAAAAGGTCCTTCCACAAATACCAAAATACAGTCACTCCCTCTTTGCTCAAATACATAACCCACCATCTTGTTACATGTTTGACCAAGCCTCACCTTCCTTTTCTCAGAACTTTCCTCCACTAAAAGTTTTGATCATCCCCAAACCAATACCAAACATATCCGGAAAATCAAAAACCCTATCGGAACCAATCCGGATGGAACCAAAAAACAAGTCTCTTCTGACGACCTTAAAGCGGCAAGTAGAAAATGTTGTGGCTCAAAATAAAGTCCTCTCAAAGATACTTGATAATCAGCAAAAGATGGCAGAGGTGGTTACTCACACCTTCTCGGCCTCAAACGCTTTGGTCCAAGACTTAAAGAAAAAGATTAAAACTATTGAACAGGAGTTGGCCACAATTACATCCACAGTCAAAGACTTGTCTATTTCTTTTCCTCTCATTGGACAAAAAGAAAAAGAAAGGAAGGAAGCGATTCTTTGCTACTGACTTCAATCTATGGAAAGATCCCAGAAAGAACCCACTCTCACTCCTCCCATACATGTCCAAACACCTCTCCAGCCACGACAATCACTATACAAAGACTTGACGGTACCACCGACCTCCCCATTTTCACCAACTTCTCCTTACCAAAATCTCCAGCCACTGGTTATAACACATCCCGACTATAATCACTTCAAACCAAGTGGAATCTTTCCGGCCATCACATATTCTACCTTACCAGAGTCCCAAAATAAAACACAAAATGAGTCCTCCCCAATAAAAAGGGACAAAGAACCATTATACCAACCTCCGGATCCAACCATAGGAGCCTCTTCAAAACCCCAGGACATGAATATGTTAGCCATAAATCCTAATCCCCCAAACCCAATTTCTTCATTTCTCGAACTCTCACCCTTGAAGATCCCAAAGAACCCTTTATGCTTCCTATAATAGAAGACTCGGACTTAGACTTGTCTCGGTCTTGGTTTGGAGGAAATATTCATGACTGATCCAAAAGAAGAAGAGGAAGATGATGTTCTCCGTCCCCAAAGGCCTTCATCTCCGCCACCAATCTTTTCTCCACCACCTTTTGTCCCGGATCACCAAACCAGATTGTCTTACTCACCAACTACTGATTCAAAACATTTGTTTACCCTTGATAATGTTCCTCCTTCTAAATGGCATGATGAGTTTTTTAATATGTACTCCTGGTGCATAGCTGAACTTCAAACTCCAAATGCCACTGTTTCACTGATTATTGCTAAGTTTGTTGCAAGGATTACGGGAAGATTACGAGAATGGTGGATCAATTTGGGAGAATACAGACAGAGACAACCAGCCCAATGTAATACATTGGAGGATTTCTTTACAATAGTCCATAATGAATTTTTGGGCGCACCAACTCATTATAAGGAGGTAGCACGAGAAGAATTCTTGCTGATAAAATGTTGCTCATTTCAAAGAAAAGATTTGGAGAAACATTTTGACAAGATGTCTAGAAGATATTACTCTTTCAATGGTATGGACGATGTCAATGCCAAGCATACCTTCCTCAATTCTCTCCCAGAACCATTAGGGGACGAGACACTTCGCATGATGAATCTTGAGAAAATAACTCTGCAACAAGCCTCCTTGGGAGAAATTTATCAACATGCTCTCATAGCCCTTGAAAAAACTCTACAATCAGAGAAAATTTCTTTCAAAAATAGACAAAGTTCATAGCAAGCTCAGAGATAATTGCAAAAGAAAAGATTTGCAGATAAAGTGTTATGACAAGAATTGTTCCTGTTCAACAAAAAGAAGAGATCATTTCAAGAAATACTCCTGGAAGAAAAAACATTATGCAAGTTCCAAGAAAAGATTTTCAAAAAAGAAAAATTGGAAGTTTCTTCGACGAAAGCAGTTTAAAGGAAAAACTTCAAAAGTCCGCTTTGTATGCGAAGTAAGAAGGGACATTTTGCAAAAAATTGCCCAAAGAAGGAGAAAGCAGCCAAGCTTCTTGAACAAGCCCGGATCCATGCGAGAGGATACTCCATTTTTCGACGTAGAATCACTTTTCTCGTTGGATGATGAGTATTCCCCTCAAGCTTTGGTTGTCATGGCTTATTCCACTTCGAGAGGAAGATACTGAGATCTAGACAATGATGAAGACTCGTAACAGTAAATCCGGACCATCTATACATCCCGACCTATTATAGCTCCTTTAACCAATCCCACCCCTATAGCCCAGGTACACATCCTCCTAGACACCTACTCCGGACCTATCCCAATAATAGCCCTGTTTGATACGGGAGCAGCGAGCCACAATTCTCCACCCCAAAATTTGCCTACGAGAATGTTGGCTACCCCATAATCAAATGTTCGGAGCGGCAAATGGTGAAACATTCCTTATCACTTTGAAAAGCAAACCTCTGTTCATCAGAATTTTTCCGACTCTCATCATTAGACACCAAGTCCTTGGATCCCCTCTCACAGGTAGAGACCTTCTCATAGGATTTGATCTCCTACACCAAATTCCTAACCTTAGATGGTCTTCAAAAGGACTCATGCACAAGCAACACCTTCTCACATGGACCCAAGTTCCTCATCTGTTCACGATTGACCCCTTTCAGTCTTTAAAACTCCAGATTATCCATGATTGTTGTGCAAATACCCACTCTGAATTCCTTCTTAAGAATTCAAATCCTCTGTGGAAAAACCCCAACTTTTTCATATCCCTTCCCTTCAAGAAAAATGAAGATGTTAATCCCACAAAAGCCAGTCATCGGGGAATGAATCCTGAACATTTAACCTTAGCCAAACAAGAGCTTGCCACCCTCCTTTCCGAAGGCCTTATTGAACCAACAACTTCTCCATGGGCATGTGAAGCCTTTTATGTTAATAAGCATTCTGAACAAGTCGGAGGAAAACTCGGATTGGTGATTAATTATCAGGATCTCAATCACTTCCTTGCAGATGATAAATTCCCCCTACCAAACAAAAGTGCACTCTTTCAACATCTTTCAAGTGCAAAAAATTTTTCAAAGTTTGATCTGAAAGCGGGATTTTGGCAATTGGGAATCCACCCGGAAGAAAGATACAAAACAGCTTTTTGTATCCCCGATCACCACTATCAATGGACTGTTATGCCCTTCGGTCTTAAAAATGCTCTGTCCCAATTCCAAAAGGCAATGGTAATGTTGTTCCAACCACTCCTGAACAATGCATTGATTTACGTCGATGATATTCTCCTGTTTTCCAAGGATGAAGAATCCCATGAGAAGTTGCTCATTGATCTTCTATAATTTAGTGAAATCACAAGGGATCATGCTCTCGGAAAAGAAGATGATCATTGGACAATCCTCTATAGATTTCTTGGGGGTAAATATTTCAGATGGAAAGTATGTACTACAACCTCACATAGCTGCCTCTCTTGGTCAATTCCCGGATAGGCTCACAAGTGCTAAACAGATGCAGTAGTTTCTTGGAATTGTTAATTACATGTCAGATTTTATTCCTAAAATCTCCAAGTATAGAAATTCTCTAGCCCAACTGCTGAAAAAATCTCCCCCAGAATGGGATTCTGTCCATACTGAAGCAGTCCAACAGTTGAAAAAATTGGCAGAACAACTTCCTCCTTTGCAAATCCCGAGGGAACATGTAAACGGATTTTGCAAACAGATGCAAGTGATGAGTATTGGGCAGCAGCTCTGTTTGAAGAACTTGATGGTAAAAGAAATATTTGTGGGTATAAAAGTGGTGCATTTAAACCTTTAGAATTACACTACCACTCTACTTTTAAGGAGATTCTTGCAGTCAAACATGGAATTGAAAAATTCCAGTTTCATCTTCTTGGGCATCACTTTCTAGTAGAAATGGATATGTCTTCCTTTCCCAAAATGCTTGAGTTCAAAAGGAAAATGCTTCCACACCCCCGATTACTCGGATGGTCAAATTGGTTTTCAAAGTGGTCCTTCCAAGTCAAGCACATCAAAGGAAGAGATAACCTTATCACCGATTATCTTTCGAAAGCCTCCAATCCTCAATACCACAATTCTTCCTTCCCCTTATGTGTATACCCTGTTCAGATCCTTCCTCATCATCAAATCCTTCTCCTGCAATTCCTAGTGATATCCTTAACATGATAGAGAATCTCCCTCTTGAAATAAAAGACCAAATAAAGACCTTGACCCTTCAAGCCAAAGCCAAAAGAATTATCAGAATCCTCCATAATTATCTCATAAATCACCAACCCCACTTCCTTGCTATTTTCCCCGATATTGACCAACCATGGAAAACCCCTTTTGCCTTCTGGATAACGAATCGGACGGTTGCACATTATCTCTACATGTGGTACTTACTTAATGAGTATCATTTGTGTATCCATTTTGAAACAGAATTTTACAAATATATTTTCCCACGTGAAAATAGATATTTTCATAAATTCTGGTTTAACATTTTGAAAAATGATGCCTATGATGGAGAATGGATAAAATATCCTTCCACAGAACATCCAAGATTTGCAAGCAAAATTACTTCAGCAACTTTGATTGTTAAGCTTAACTCCAAAAATGATGTTCGTGCAGAAGGACTTTTCAACCCTGCAGAAATACAGTGGCTTACCAATCCGGATGGCACTTTGCACACACATCGAGACCCATCTTGGGTATCCTGTTACTATGCTCTCACACTTGTGAGAATCTCTAAATAAAGGGATTTTATCTCAAGCAGTACCCATGGATCCGAAAACCTGTAGAAAGTAATTACCACATGCAAACCATTGGGAAATGCCAAACCCTCTTGAGGGGTATGATGATCCCTATTACCATAACAATGATCCGGATGTAATTGCTGATGTAGATGAAGAATGGTTCCAAGGAAGAGACGGATGGGACTAGACTTTCCTAATATATATATATATAAAAAAAAAAAAAACCCTAGAAACGTCTTCAGACGTTTCATCCTTATCCTTACAAAGATGCCTTATGGTGATCTTCCCAGCTGTCCATTTCTGCAGTAAGGACCCCTACCATACACCTGTTTCACAACCTAATCAAGCCAAACCGAGGCTTCTGCCCCTTGAGCCAGGTGTCAACATGGAGCCAGCCCCTACTCTCTCTTCAAGCATTATTGTACTCTACCCGTAAGATATTTCTGTAAGAGTTTTCCTTATAAATAGCCCCCAAAGGGCTTTGTAAAAGGGCATAGTGAAGAAAAGAAGAAAGAATCCTGTAAGATGTCCACCAAAGATATCCAATGTAAAAAAGTTGTTAAGTCTAATAATATCCTTAAGTTTCTTTTGTATTTAGTTCGTGTTCCATTCCTTATTTTCGTGTAATCTTTTATCTCTTCTTAGTTGTATATTTTGTAAACCAATTTTCATAATCTTCTTACACCCTCTTCCAATCTTCCCTCTAACTCCTATTTCGTTTTTGTTCTTTTGACCCAATAGCTGGTAAAAGAAATATTTGTGGGTATAAAAGTGGTGCATTTAAACCTTCGTAATTACACTATTGCCTATAACTCGATTTCATGGATATCAAGTTATAAAACGTCACTATAGGTCCTTAAAAACGTCACTATAGGTCCTTAAAAATGTCACTATAGGGCTCCATAATTTTTTTTTTTTTAACTCGATTTTGAGAAAGTTGAGTTTCAAAAGAGGGGCATTTTCCTATTTAGTTTGGGAAGAACGGCAAAAGGCTAATTAATTTGCCCGAAAAGGGCAGAAGCCCATTTTGTCCCAGTTTGAAAGAATCTCCTCCAACTCAATATGTGATGATTATAAAACTATTCACGTAAATTATTAAATAACGCTTCATTTGTCTTGAGTAAAATATTTTTTGGAAAATGTTTTCCAATTTTCAGTGTTTTGTTTGCAAGTAAAATCTAGTCAAACTTGTAAAATATTTTCCGTTGACCGCATAAAATCCTTTATAAAAGTTGTAAAACGATGTTACCTTTAAAATTTTGGTAAAATATTTTACAAAAACACACAATGGCTTCCCTCACCCCATATGGTGGTTAGGTCACTGATCCAATGGGGTGGGCAATTGGAGCTATCACTCCAAGGCTAGTGCCGATGGTTCAATCATTGAAAACACCTTTCCGGCTATCGGTGGTAGAGGTTCGATAACCAAAATCACTGTTCCCGACCATCGATGCTAACGGTCCGGTCCAGCTATCGCTCCAACGACCGGTGCTGGTGACCGAGCTCCTACACCGACGACCAATGCCAGCAGTTCGGTCACCAAAGACACCTTTTTGGTGACTAGTGCTAGAGGTCCGAGAACCAATCGAAGCTATTGCTCCTACCACTAGTCCTAGCGGTATGGTGGTCCGAGACCCCATTCTGGCCACCAGTGTTGGTGGTTTGGTCACCAAAGATATCGCTCCAATAGTGGTCACCGAAGCCACCATTTTGCTTATCGGTTCCAACGGTCTAATCACCGAACCTTTGACTTTTGAGATTCGACTCAAAGTGGCTAAAACACCAAATTTTAGTGGTTTGCTTGAAAAAATTTACTTGTCATATCAAACATGCATTTGAAAATATTTTACTTCAAAATGAACGGAGTGTTAATCACATGAATCATTAAAATGCTCATCTAATTAAAATTACACATAAATAGTAGTCTTTTTAACCATCACATAATGGGTTAATGGAAGTTTCTTCCAAACCAGTTTGAAGGCAAACTTATCTCTTGGGAACTCTCTCTTTTGTTGGATTTTTTATTATTTTATTTTATTTTTGGCTTTCTCTACACTTCAATTTTTTTTTCTGTTTTTTTTTTTTTTAAATGAGGGTATTCTAAGTTCATCAAATTATTACATGAAGGAGTCTCTTAAAGGTGGCCCCAAGACACCTAGTTAGAGGTTTTCAATCCATAACTTTTTGAATATCACAAGACCTTAAGCACCACTGAACCCTAATACCTCTTGAAATTCTCTATTAAAATTTCTACTCCTAAAATTTCTTAATATAATTTCCCTCCTTCTCTGCGCATGCGTATAGTAGGTCAGTTCACCTCTTTGTCTCTGCTCTGACAGTAAGCATGCTTCATAATCATAGGCCTTATATAGTTATATATTACTCCTACTATTTAGTTTTATAATAGTTTAATTCAAAGAATTAGTTAAAAGATGCATTCAAATTTTAATTAAAAATTATGTATCAGTAAAAAAAAAATTAGGAAGTTCAATAAAAATAGGCTTTGTAGTTAGTATTTTTTTTTTTTTTTTTTTTTTTTGAGAAAAGAGGCTTTGTAGTACGTAGTAATTTATTCTACTCAAAAATATTTTTTGTCCCTAAAATTTGTTTGAGGCTTGATTTTCATCCTAAATTTTTATTTTTTTTTAATTTTCTTTATCTCTAAACTATTAAAAATATTAAAATTTCTATTCCCTCTAGCCTCCATCACCTATGCCTACTACATGAATAACTAGGTGACATTATTTTTAATATTAAAAGAATTTGACATCACTAATCTGAATCATTACATTAAAAAAACACACACATGAGGTGAAGAGGCGGTATGAAATTATTGTCACATACACACACTCACTACAAAAAAAAGGGTCTAAAGCTGCCTTTGAAAAACGCAGCTTAAGACCCCAAAAACGCGACTATAGGCTTTTAGCCGCGTTTCCTATGGCCGCGTTTATAAACGCGGCCTAAAGTCCGGAGCTCAAAGCCTATAGCCGCGTTTTTTGAAAACGCCGCTAAAACCGACCTGGAGCGCGTTTTCTAACCGCGGCTATAGGATTCGGCCCTATAGCGCGTTTACTAAAAACGCGGCTCCGGGGCTGACTTTCGAGCTGCGTTTCAAACGCTGCTATGGTTGCGGACCTATAGCCGCGTTTTTAAAAATGCAGCTATACGTATTCCAAACAAACCGAATACGACGCGTCAGAGCGTTTTTTCAACGCAGGTGAAACGGAACCTATAGCGGCGTTTCTAAGAAACGCGACTATAGACCCAGCGGGAGCGGCGTGTCAAACGCGGCTATAGCTATTTCCCAGCAACATTGATCACGCTATAGCCGCATTTTAAAAAACGCGGCTATAGGTTTTTTTTTTTTTTTAAATTTTTTTTCTCGCTTCGAACTTCCCGCTATACACACAACTTCCTGCTATACACATAACTCCCTTCTTTCACAACTTATTACATCCCAAGAATCACATATTCCATAAACATCACAAGGGAATTAAACAACTTCCATTCCTATAAGTTCCATATACATCAAACAGAAAATAAACAAGTTCCATAAACATCATTACATCACAAGGGAATTAAACGATCACCCATTCCTACATCACAAGTTCCATAAACATCACAAGGGATCTAAACAACTTCCCATTCCTACATCACAAGTTCCATATACATCAAAAGAAAATAAACAAGTTCCATAAACGTCAATACATCCTTGGGGTCACAAGTTCCGTAAACATCACAAGGGAATTAAACAACTCCCCATTCCTACATCACAAGTTCCATATACATCAAAAAGAAAATAAACAAGTTGCATAAACGTCATTACATCCCGAGATCACAAGTTCCATAATAAACATCACAAGTTTCATGAACATCACAAAGGAAATACACAAGTTCGCATTCCTACATCACAAGGATTTTTGTACATCACAAAAAATATACCGAGAATGATTTTTGTACATTCTAAATTGCTCTCAAACAGCCAGTGCAAAGCAACCAGTTTGCTTTGTTGTCCACTTCAAAATAAGTCTGCACAAATTATTCTCAGCGGGAGTTAAATTTGCCAAATTTTTGCCCCCAATACATAATACTCTAAACATGAATTTGAAATTGTAATTCCGCAATGCTTAGATGCACAGTTGTATCAAAAGGCCTCACAATGGAGCAATTTGGGAGAATAATGTTATGAGGGAGAGAGCTCATTTGGATAAAAAAAAAAAAAAAAATACAAAGAGTAACATGAGAGGAAGACTATGCAATAGTTCAACTATTCGTTAAAACAACCTAGTCAAAACTTCGAATTCAATCAAGTTCAGCAATACTTTATCCATCATAGCATGGTATGTTTATATGAAGGCTACTGTTTGTAGAGAAATTTTTAGAGAAATTTTGTTTTACCTCGGGATTCACAGTTCCATTCCCATCAAGCACTATCATCCTAAAATATATTAAAGGCATCGTATTAATATATTTATTGTAACTATAGTCGTATTTGTAACATACAGAGAAGACAGTCAAAATGAATGCAGCTATGATCATGTGAAACTTTGTACTTCTTACAAAGGATACCTATAGCTACGTTTTTAAAAACACTGGTATTTGTGGTGGGTTTTAGCTACATTTATAAGGAATGCGACTATAGGGCAACTATAGCTAAATTAGGGAATAAGTATTAATTGTAATCAAATATTACACCCAGGTGCATTTCCCCAGAAGGCAAGTAATGAAAAGAAAGCTACCTTATCTTTCAAGCAAGTCTGTGAAAGATGAAAAATCACAGATGGCTCAGTGTCTTCCTACACCGAAACCCCCATTACGAAGTAAAAATGAAGCTCAAGAATTCTTAACATAATAGAAGATTGGACCACATGTACACAATGTAGTACAATCATGTAAACATGTAAGATGTATAAGAAAGCTATATATTATATTACACACCAACTATGAGTACTTTTATTTTTGTTTGTAAGAAAAATCTGCAACTACATACTTATGTCACCGCTGACCTCAAGGACTTCATTTTAATTGTTATTTTATTCGAACTCATTTTCAGGAACTGATGTTTGGTTAATGACAAAATATAATAGAAAAACGATTATCTTGCTTACACAATTGATTTTCTATAGAATTGTAATAGAGCGCATATACTAAATGCTATGTATGATGATATTGTAAGTCCAAAATAGAATATATTGTTGCCCACTCCTTTGAGGTTCCAAGAGTTGGTCTAAGTGAATTGTTACGAACAAATCGATATGATTTGTTGATTCTATATTAGCAGGAAAGAACTGAATGCATCCATGTAATTAGGTATTACTTGTTGGGAGTCGATTGTCACATTTTGTTATGGAGTTTAAAGTTTATTTAATTTATGAAAAGCGTTAGTCAAGAAGAAAGTTGTATGAAGGGTTGAAAATAATTTAATTTATGAAAATTTATTTCATTTATGAAATAAGTTAGTCAAAAGAGAAGATGTATGAAGTGATAATATCTATATTTAGGTACTTCCCAACTTATTAAATTAAGAGGAAATTGAAGTTAATTGCATATACACACACACACTCAGGCATCTCTTCATGCAATTAATATGAAGGCGAGAGATATTCACCCATTAAAATATAAAACCACTTCCCTTTCCAATACAATACTACACGTTGGGTATGTTCCAACTGTGTTTGTTTTACAAGTATCTTTTCAAAATTTGTATCATACGGCTACGTATGTCTCGAGATCTGACCCTATGATACAAATCTTAATCTATATAATTAAAAGAAAAGAACAATTACAACAAAAAGAGTTACAAAGATGCAAGGACGCATCAAATTAAGAAAGATAGTAAGCACAACGAAGAAAAGGTGTGGGAATTGGCGGGTACCAAGATAAAATGAAAGAAAATGAAGGTGAATGGCTTTTGAGAGGCGTCTGGATTTTCTTGCACAGTGACCGGAATTTTTGTGAACTTTGTGCCTCGACTATAATTTCAAATCTTTGCAAACAACATCACTGTGAAAGACATGTAAGGAACATGTTAATTAATAGATACATGTACACGTGCTCAACAATAGTAGCCGCTTATCGGTTGCGAGTTTCATGCAAATTAGAGTGGATTGTGCATACAAGTACATAGTTAGAAACCTTTCTCAAAGCTAAACAAGTCCATTTGGCAAAGATAGGTGCTTTCATGAGTACCAAAAAGATAGGTGCTTTCGTCTTGGAACAATTGTTGCGATGCTTACTTAATTTTATTTTGTAACATAGCAATGAGATTTATTCCTTTCTTTTAGATTATTTTAATATATTTTATACCAACATAGAAAATATAATATAAAGTATATTGTTAACCTTATCAACTGAACCAACTCCGTAAACAAACACTATCAAATTTCACAACTACCATAAGACATCAATAATCATAGTAAAATAAGACAAACTAGTCAGTAAAATTTTCATAATTAAAATTTTTTTTAAAAAAAAATCCACTTCAGGGTCCACCAATAGTTGTACCATCTAGAAATTTAACAAAAATTTTTCCTACTTTGTAGTTTGTACCAAACCAATCTAATACGATTAATCGATCACTATGCATTTCATAAACAAATGGACTTAAACTGTTGGCCATTCTGTGCCAAACCACAGTTTGCAGTTCAACCAAGCGCCACTCTCTACAATAATACCTTCAAAATCAAAACCAATCTAAAACAAAGTCACAAATAAAAATATGATTTCCTTAGGCCCCAAATTTTGTTGGGCTAACCCTATTTCATTCCCTTTTCACTCAAACCAAACAAAAAAAAAAATTTTAATTTTTTCTCGTATTTCCCAATCAAACATCAAGAATAAAGTGTGTGTTTCGCAAAATAAAAAATTAAAATTAGAAAAAGAAAGAAAAAAAAAGGACTAGAGGGTGAAAAGGCATAAGGAAATGACATAAAACAGTTCTAAATGACTTGTTTTTCATTGACCATGTATAACATTTGTTATTGGATAACATGAGTTTAAAAATTAAATTAGCGCACTTTACCTCCCTAATGGATTGGTTATTATCATAACTAGTTGTAGGTCTATGCAATGCATGAGGCATTTACAATTTTTGTATCGATATATATATGTTCAATAAAAAGTCGTGCTTCTTTCAACCACATAACAAGAGTCTTGAACATAAAAAGCTACTTTGTATGGCTTTGTTTTATCATATTAACTAGTTTGTGTGATTGTATGAAAATATTAACGGCGTTTATTGTTAGAGAATGAAGAGGGCAATAAATTTATTTAGATGAATTTCTGCCATGATATGTTATATAATTTATACATTGTAAGATGAGCTTCACAATCTTCATATGAAATAGAATTCCATTGAATAACTTATGCATTACAAGATTGTAGATTATGATACTAAATTTAATACCATAATCTTTAAATTTCTTACCCCTATAAAAAATAATAATAATATCATGTAGGGGGAACATAAACAAAGATAATAAATAATACCACAAATAATTAAATTAAACAATTAAAAATAATTATATTACTTTTTGTCATTTTCGATTGAACTGGACCAATTAGATCGAGTGGATCAAAGGGCCAAATTGGACCGAAAGGACTGAAGTGGACTAAAAGGACCGAATTGGACCGAAAGGACCAAAATAGACTGAATGGACCAAAATGACCGAAGTGAACTGAATGGACCGAAAAGGACTGAAGTGGACTAAAAGGACCGAATTGGACCGAAAGGACCAAAATAGACTGAATGGATCGAAGTGGACCGAAAGGACTAAGGTAGACTGAATAGACCGACATGGACCGAATTGGACAAATTATCAATAATTCTGAAATGTCATTATTAGTTTATTACCATCGCATATTATGTGACAAAATATGTACTTTAATAATAATAAAAATTCTAACAAAGCATTTGAGTTATCACACCTAACATAAATGAGATAAGTTGTTCAAATCAAGGTTCTAAAACTTGTTTAGCAAAAGAAAAAAAAAGTTATTCCCGCAATAGTTATTCCTTGAAACCTTGGTGATTTAAAGTTTTTACCCTAAAACTTTTGAAAGCTTCAACCTTGACTTTAAAGTGGTAATAATATCATTGTCAATAGGTTTAACGGTATAGTGGGCGGAGATTATCTACGAAGTTAGAAATATGTCCGATAATGACATGGTGATGCGAAGAAGATGATTTTGGATGCCTCCAGTGGGAGATCGTTGGGATTTTGATGATGGAGCACACACACAAAGACACACACACACAGCAGCAGTGCGCGCACACACACACACACACAGCAGCCAGCAACAACACACACACACACACACACACACACACACACACACACACACACACACACACACACACAGCAGCAGCAGCAACATACACACACACACAGCAGAAGAACAACACACACACACACACACACACACACACACACACACACACACAAAGAAACAAAGCAACAACACACACACACACAGAGCGGCAACAACACACACAGACACACACACAACAGTGAGTGCAAACAACACACACACACAGAGCAGCGGCAAAGACAAGCAACACACACACACACACACACAGAAAGCAAAGACACACACACACACACACACAGCAGCAGAACAGCAGCAGAAACAACACCAACACACACACACACACACAAAGCAAAGACTAGCAAACACACACACACACACACACACACACACAAGACACCAAGAAGCAATAAAGAACATACACACACACGTGAGGGGTTCCTAATAGATGCTTTTTATGAGAAAACAAATTACAATATATACTAAATTGTAAATTGCACTCTTAAAGTTTGGTGTTAATTTTTTTAGGAAATTTAGACCCTGATTAGTTTTAATTAATTACTTAAGATGATTAATTAAGTCGATTATGTAAAGCTCTAGGTCAAACAGTGATGGGCACAACCCCGCCAAAAATAAATGCTAAAAATAAATTTTGACATAAGCCATATGGTTATGATGGAGAAACTTTAACGGGAAAAACCTCAACGGCTGGTTTGAAGCTTACCATAAACTCAAAGAATCACTATGTAGAATGAAAGTTACAGTGAATCTGAGATATACATGATCTTAGTATTGTTACCTACAGTAGAATTTACTAACGTTACCTAATGCAACTCCAACCTAGTTGGACTCTTCTACCCCGTGAATCACTTTGGTGCACAAATACCAAATTCGTGAGTCATGGCTGAATTCACAACAGCAACTCTTGATTGCAGTAGATGTTGGTGCAAATGTCTTAATAGGAACTCTCTTAATCTTTAATATGCTCGGAGATGCAGTTTGGAACAAAACCATTGGTACACAATAGTTGCAACAACATCTCTAACTTCCATAAAGTCCTATCTATGATTATAACAACTTAATGAGTCTTAATATATGTCATAGAATCATAGTGCACAGATTACTAGGTCATTAAGTCATCATGCTTTGTTGAATTACAAGTAAAAATCAAATTTCAATCTATCAACTAGAGTCGAGGTTTAAATGAACCTTGATTGATCAAGATGCAACCAAGGCAAGAGAACTTCCTCTTTTTTGAACAATTTATTTAGCTTTTTATTATTTATTTTTGTTTTAAACATAGATTTTCAACAATATATAGATACTAAAAACTTAACAACTCAAATACATAAAAATATGTTTTGGCTCGGATTTGCCAACATAACAAGATTTGACCTTAACAGTTTTGATTTTCCCTCTAAACTTTTAAAATTTTGATACGCTACTCTAAAGTTAAATACCATCTAAAAAAAAAAAACCTTCCTTCTATGTCTGGTGTTGATGTTTTTGTTAAGTGCCATCTAAACCTTGCACACACAGACACACACACAAAGAACACAAGCAACACACACACACACACACACACACAGAAGACACACACACACACACACACACGGATATCAAAAACCCACCAAGCAAAAATGACAAACATGAATAAACCCAATATGAATTCATCGATCAAACATCTCCAAAACCAAATATTGAAATATAAAACCAAATATTGAAATTGAACATTTATACCCAAAATCAAAACCCTAGATCGACGGCCGAAACCCTAAACCTAAAAAATCGAAACCGTAAAGCAAAAATAGGAACCCCAAAACAGGAATCAAAACAAAAATTTTGAAAAACTTTGCGCTAGTCGGCCTTGCGAGAATGGGTGTGTGCCAGCGATCGATGAGAAGGAAACGAAGAGGAGGAAGAGCGGAGGGAGGAAGGGGATTCACATAGGGTGGAAGTGAGGTAGCTTGAGATCGGTGAGGGGAGTGTGAGATCAGTGAGAGTTGTCTCGGATCGGTGAGGGGAGTGTGTTGGAGCGGTGAGAGTTGTCTGCAATTGGTGAGGGGATGTGCGAGAGGTGAGGGGACTGTGTTGGAGCGGTGAGGGGAGTGTGCGATCGGTGAGGGAGTGTGGGCGTCGGTGAGGGTTTTGTGCGATCGGAGAGCCGTTTTCTGTTTCGATGGTGAGGGGTTTCACGTTTCTTTTTTTGTTTTTATACGGAAACTTGAAGCTGCGTTTTAAACGCAAAACGCAGCTCCGGACTTGTACTGAAACTTTAAGCATTTCTGAAGCTGCGTTTTTTAAACGCAGCTCAAGCTACAATTATAAAAAAAAAATAAATAAATAAATAAATAAAAAATAAAAAATAAAAAATAAAAAAATTTAGTCGGATTTGGCACGAAGTCGCGTTATTGAGCAGCGTTTTTGGAAAACGCGACTCCAGCCTTTCCTTTGAGCCGCGTTCTTGGAAAACGCAGCTCAAAGGAAAAGGCTAGAGTCGCGTTTTCCAAAAACGCGACTCCAAAACGCTATTATGCAGACCGTGTTTTTTGTAGTGACTATATGAAAGTTTTTTTTTTTTTTTTTTAAGTTAACGGACAAAAAATGTAAATTTTTCAATAGTTTGAAGACGAACAAATTACTTTTTAAAATTTAGGGATAATACAAACTTATTGTAAATTTAGAGACCAAAACAATATTTTTACCTCTTTTTTTTTAACTAACTATTTTTTATTGGTCTAAATATATATATTCAGTGAACAAGAGTTAATCAAAGCAAAAGGGACTCCTAATTTTAACAAGCATTTATAGTGTTTTGAGAAAGAAAGTTTTGTATTACATGTAAAAAAAAAACCAATCGTAATTTTTTTCACTTTTTCAAGATGACATTATCTTTATTTGGATAAGTTAATGACAACATTGACAAGATTTTAACATGTATATGCTCATGGAATGGACTCATCGATATTGTTGTCAAAATATTTGATGGTATAAATTAAAATTTTCCATAATCAATAGACCACCTAAATATAGAAATTAAAGTATAAAGTAAAATGCATTTTAAACAATCCCTACGTAGAAGTTACACTTATCCAACAAATCATTAATTATCATCTCCTCTGACCGACTGACTCTATTCTTACAGGAGATCATGAACTCTTTTTTTTTTCCTTTTTTTTGAAGGAACGATGAACTCATTTAAATAATTCATTTTAAAATAACTCATCATCACGGATTCACAAAACAAAACTATGTTAACCAAAAAAAAAAAAAAAAAAAAGAGATTCTAACATTTAAAATTCATATCTTCTTGCTTTAACTAACAAAACAGCAATAAAATAATTGGAATAATTTCACACATCCATTATTAGCTTAATAATTTTACACACTGTCATACTGAGACTCATACGAATAGTCATATATATATACATATATATATATATATATATATATGTATGTATATATATATATATATATTCATTATCAAAACCCATTTACATAGTTTATTTCGAGAAAAATGGGTTTGGGTAAATATTCTATTAACCCCTACGGGGGATTCTCTTCATCTCTTGCAGAAGCGATCATATAAACCTCTGCAATTCTTCCCGGGCAAGCAACCTCTAGAAGATTTGCCGCGTCCACAGTCCACTACTGCCCTCGCACGTATGTCTGCGGCATTTCTGACGAGTGATTTGTATGGGTCAGCTCCAGCTAGCATTCGGCTTGTGTCGATGGAATCCATCAAGAACTCTTGAGTCTATGCCGTCCATAATGAGACATTCATCCACAGAGCCATTGCAGTGGTAGGTGGTGCTGCTGTTTTTGAGGTTGATCTGAACGGGTAGTGAAGTGGTAGCTCTGACATGATTTGTGTTGAAGACAATTAGTATGACTAAAATGCACATAGCAGAGAGGCTCGTCTTCTCATTAGCTCCCATTCTTTTCTCTCTCTCAGAACTTGGCAACTTTTAGTCTTATGTGTATGTGCATTGCGTAATGCGTTGGTTGCCATTTTTTAGTGGGTGAAGAGTGGAGAATACACTAACCATAACAGACGTGGCAACATTAAATTGGTTCTATATTAAGAAATGTTATATCTACAATATTTTCACAACAAATTATAGGTGATAGGTTATTATTAGTTGTTGTCAATGAATAAAAAAGTAATTTAAGTTGTGAATTCAAATTATAACTAATAACAACTTACTACTAATAATTTATAGTGAAAATTTTATTAAAATATTATGAATGTAACACTTCTCATATACATACAATCATAGTAGTTTGACTTTTGTTGACACCAGGCCACAAAAGCTATTACTGTAGCTTATTGGTAGAGCATTCGCATCCGGACTTGTAAATGGCAAAATATGGTATATTTTAGCATCAAAGCACAAATAACATGCATTACTCGGTCTTCTAATTGCAAAAAAGTTTGCAATAGTGCTCTGATACCGTCTTACTTATACAAAAGATCTTGTAGCATAGGAATAAATATTATATTATTTTTTCGGTCCTTCTTTCACTCTTTTCAATTTTTTCATTTCTTTTCTCCGAGGGCCCGTTTGGATGGAAGGGGGAAGGAGGGGAAATAGAGTAGAGTTGACTAAAAATAGGCTAATTTTGAGTTAAATCTACTCTACTCTACTCTACTCCCCCTCCCTCCCCTTCAATCCAAACGGACCATGAGTCTTCTCCTTCATTCAGCCCTCAATCTCTCTATCTCTCTCTCTCTCTCTCTCTCTCTCTCTCGTTCAAAGCTAGACACCAGAGCTGGGTTGGAGATCGGAGTGGTCATGACACGGCAATCGGCGTGGCGGAGATCGGTGTGGTGAGATCGGCGTGGCAAGATCAGCAACCAAGTCCCACTACAACTCCTTGTTGGAGGACTTCGTTTTTCCTCCTTTTGATATTATCGAGCCCCACCATGTTGGTCTGGCCATTCGGTCCCTCTTGTATGTCAACTGGTTGCTAAAGACAAAGAGAACCATGTATTGTCTTTTCGATTTTCTTTGCAATATTTGTATACAAGAATTGATCGTGTGAGTTTGAAAGCAAAAAAGAAAAAGCTGATTGAATTAATGGGTCTATTCTATTTTCTAGGATGATCAAACACAGTAACACACCCTTATGAATTTCTCAGCAACCAAGTAGAGTACTAGTGATTGCACGTGTGATAAATTATTTGGATTGGATTTGGGTTGAATTTGGATTGCTGGGTTTTTGGTGGGTATTTGCTTGGCTTTGTTAATTTTAATTAGGGTTTTTGGTTGGTGGGATTTTGGTGGGTAGTGGGCGGGTTGTGGTGGCATGGTGGTAGTGACTGGGATGTGAGTTTTATGTGTGGTGGTTAAAGAAAGAGATGGGGGGAGAAGAGATAGAGATTGAATTATTTTATTTTATTGGATAGTATAAATTATTTTAATGAATGGAATAATAAAATTGAATATGAAATAATGGGTGTATTGTAAAATGATATAGTATATATAAATAATAAAGTAGTTTTTGAGATGATTCACACAAATAAATAAATGAATAGTTTTTGAGATGGTAAAATGAGATTTTTTTTTTTTTTTTTTTTAGAAACTAGATGTGAATGCTAAGGGTACTGTTATTTTTTAAACTTTAGGGAAGTGCCTTTTCTTTTATTCTTTTTTAATCAAATGTAAACTAATTCAACAGCCTTGGTCTTTCAAATTTTAATTCTCTTTCTCTAGGACCCTAAACCTGACAAAATTGAATTAAACCCGTTAACTCATCCAAATCTGAAAGATAAAACACAAATATAGGCAAGAGATTTTGAATCTGAAAAAACGAATCAATCACCCTACTTCAACAAATCAACCTTTTGTTTTCTTTGGAAAGAAAATTCGATCTATTTTCTTCGAACCCCCCCAATTTTAGAGCTCTCTCTCTCTCTCTCTCTCTCTCTCTCTCTCTCTCTCTCTCTCTCTCTCTCTCGAGATGATTTTTCTCCACTAGACCATTAGTACTCAAATATTTATTTTATTTGTTTTTAGTTTTTATATCAAATTTTCTTTCCCCAACTATATTGCAATAATAAAAATCCACTAAAAATTATATACTATATAATAAAAGTTGGATTTAGAAGTCGTGATGGTGCCAAGTGTTTGTACTAAATTGCAACAATTTTTTTTTTTTTTTTTTTTGGCATGCCACTAATAATTTATAATAAAATTTAACATGTCCTTAGAAAATACAAATATAAAATGTGATTATGATCTAGAAAATACAAATTTAAAATAGTTTAATGATTTGATTATATTGTATTTGTCTACAAACTTGCAATGGTATGATATGGTGACTAATACAGATACGCATGTTTCATGCAACTCAAAAATACAAATATCGTTTTGATAAAATAAAAATGCAAATGTCATTCTTTCTTTCTTTTTTACATTCTTTTTTTTTAAGATTTTTTTTCTTTTACGTTCTTAATTGTTTGGTATTCAAAAAAAAAAAAATCTTTTGTAGGACTTTGTTTCAATTATTGCAAAAACAACTAAATTTGAGCAAGAATATCATAATACAAATTAATTGTTTTTTATATATATCTTAGAAAAATGACTTCAAAATTTCATTATAATTGATGCATTTCTTAAAATAATTAATATAATATAATAAATGTATTTATCCTATTAGTAATCTTTTTAAGCACGTACATAGAATAAATACTACAATTTTGGTTCCACACACACACACACACACACACACACACACACACACATATATATATATATATATATATCAATAAAACGAATTATGAAATATAAATAGTAAAGATTAATTTGGGTGAATTCACAGATATTTAATTTTAGTTAACTTTTGTTTCAATTGTAAAGTTGTGATTTACAACTATGTTTTTATGTTGACTTTAATTCCGTGTCAAATTTGATTGTATTTTTGTTCAATCATTTCTCGGTATTTATTGTGGGATTTAATGTAAGGGTTGTATGTGAGAGTTTGGTGAAGATCTGTGAAGAAGAAGATTTCGCAACTGGCTCACAAGTGACAACCCGTAAATGCCACGTGAGAAGCACATGCTAGAATTTGAAGAGTCTCATGCTAGGCTGGATTTCTCAAGTCACTTCGCGACTCAAGCCAAGTCACGAGTGACCCGCGAAACTCACTGCCTGGAGCTTTTTAAAGTGTTTTTATCTCATACATTTACCAACACTATATAAATCCTCATTACCCACGAAATTGTAAGGAGTTTTTCCAAGAAACTTTTGAGAGAGAAAACCCTAGTTATACACTTGAGAGTTAGAGATTGTATACCCACAATCACCCACACCATTTCTCTAAAGTTTTCCTCTACTCCTACCTCTCCATCTACATATCCTTGAGAGGTTCCTAGCCCAAATACTTACCTCACCCAATCTAAGTGTTGAGAGAAGTTTTGGTGCATATGAGAAGCATTGGAAGAAGCCATTGATTGGCAAATGCAATTTGGAGCTAATTGCGGGATCCGGATAACTAATGAAAACATGGCTCCGTGAAGCTTTGTTAGTATATTGAAACTTGGAGGGTTCAAGTACATTGGGTAGATTAAGTTTGGGGGTCTTTTTGATATTCGTGTACTCCAACTTTATCCATTAGTGGATTGATTTTGACTTAGATGGTTCAGTTTCCTTTTCGATAACACGTCTCAGCGTTATCTTGTGTTTGCATCTCTCTTCTTTACTCTTTAAGCTTTACATTTATTGTTTATTGTACATGCTTATGCCTTAGAGTAGTATTCGATTTTATTACGATTTATTTACTCTTGTTCCACACTTAGTTAAGTTAGAATAAAAGTAATTAAGCCATTATTTAAAATTGGGGGTCTAAATTAGCTATAGTGTTTTACACTATTTGAGCTTTCATCAATTATTGTAAATAAAAACATGAGGAACAATGTCATGTTCTAAAAAATTTTTTGTTGTTATTATTATTATTATTTCAAATTGTAAAAAAAAAAATTCTTATATAGAATTTATAAAAAATAATCATTATAAATTCCTTTAATATAAATAATTGCTGCAAAATTTTAGACAATTAATATATGCATTTGCTCTATTAGCTAATTTAATAAACTAATACTTTTATATAAATACAAACTTTATTAAGAAGGAAGCATAAATAAAGAAAATCTTAAGAAATACGCCATATGAATGAGAACCTAATAATGAGATACATTAGATTAGAACCGCATAATTCTTAGACATTACTAGGAGAGTACAATACCATATTATGAATTTAATAGTTAAAATAATAAAATAACATCTAATTAAAAAGTAGATTTTATTTCTAAAACCAAACACTTCATCACTCCATTCTCACCACCAAATCTCAAGACCTCAATCTCAAAAACCTTGTTCATTATCTAAATATGCTTTCATTTACCATGATTTAATTTTCTTTAGTTTTGCCTCCATATTCTTAAATAAAATAATAAACAAACAAACAAACAAACAAAGAGAATGCTAAAATTCAAGAAAAGTCTAAGCTAAAATTGAGAGAACTTTAATGAAGATTGTCTCCGAAAACAACATATCACCATTAGAACCCATGTCATAAACATGTAATTCATATATCATATACAAAATAATAGAAATTCATGTCTAACCATGGTTAATCATTGATTCTCAAACCATAAGCATATAAATTAGATCAAACTTAAGGAAATTAGCTTAAACAAAAGGCGACAAATACACAACCTATTCAATTTGTTGGGGAAAAAATAGGGTAACCAAATACATACCTATAAGATTGTAGGTAGTGTGTATATATACACACACACACACACACACACACATACTCCACATTGAAGATGTTGATATAAATAGATAAATTTATTAGGATCATGTTAACGGTACCCTTAGGGCAATGGTTACCAATTAGTAATTTACATTAATTACAGATGCCATAATCTATTGGTAGTCTTTTGTTTTGTAGTTGTAACATTGAAAAAACTTAATTATTAGCTATTGCACGACGGGATGTGTGAAAAGGAAAGAGAGTTGATAAGTAGTAAAATCATATTATATACTATATAATAAAAGCTGAACTTAAAAATTGTAATTGCACCAAGTAGTTGCACTAAATTACAGCAATTTAAAAAAAAAAAAAATTAAATTTGACTTCTTTTTTATACTAAATTTGTGTCATATGCTTGTAGCGTAAATTTGTTACTATTCTCTTTTTAAACTTTTTATAATTACTTGGATTAATGTCCAGGAGACGACTATGTAACCTTGATCTTAAATGCCTCTAATAAGATAGATAGGCAGCAGTCTTTAAATGTTCTATACGAGAAAATTACTATGTGACAGCCATCGTAAGACTATCACAATTCACATCTTAAAGCATTGGTCATAATCGTAATTACAGGTTCGAGTACATCTCCATGCTCTGAAGGCATGGGTATACATGAACAATGACACCACAATTCTAAATACTCAGCGACACCCACTAATATAATTTAATATAATGTGCTATGAAAATAACTGTTTACGGAGAAGTAGAAAGAGAATGTGGGAACTTTTATCTCAATTATCTCCTTTAGACTAAAGTGGCTGAGGTAACTTTCAAATGTTAAATCACATAGCACACTAATGAAGTCCCAAAATGAGAGCCAACTCACCCAAACCCAATAACTATGATGACCTATGATACAAAGGAAGAACAATCCTGTACAAATTCAATTGTGAAAAGGAAAAATAATTGGTCTGGATGTAAGTCAAACAGAAAATGAATAGAAGCCCCAACTGCCATCTCCCCCAAATCAAACCACACTTAAAAGATGTTCCGAATAGATGCCTCCACACGCTTCAGCAAAGTGTACCCCGTGCAGCATGCCACTTTCACAAGGCTGTAGTTTACGAAGTTCACCATATTGATGCGAAAGTGGAAAAACAATGAAGGCAGAGAATCTCCGGAAACATCTTGTTGCCCTGAGTGCTCAAAGATTTTATTTACAACAGCTCCTTATCATAAAATGCAAGAAGCTGCTTCACATGATTATGCCAAGCTGCAACATTTTGCCCATCAACTGTAACCCAGTCAACAACAGTTGATGCTGGCTGCTCCCACCATTCATCAAGCTGCAGTCATGGACAATACACAGATAAATATATATAATTAAAATAAAATAGTAAATAACAAAAAGGAATGATTAAGCCACCAACTGACTTAATATAATCAATCTTTCATAATAGTCAAATACAACTCATGCACCCTTGTGTATAAGGGGAGGAGATGCCTTTTAGCCCTAAGACACCTGAAATACAATTACTCTCACCCATCATTGAAATTAAGTTAAACATATAAAGACATTTTGCAGAAAAATCTAATAATGACAAACTACAGCAAAGATATGGAAGCAGGGACAGTGATTGGTCATCTGAAACCTAGATGCAGAAACACCATTCAGGTTGTTTAGCATATATGAGTTTAAACAGAGAGTTTCCAAAGACATGCACACAATTGGAAGTGCAGGAGGAACATAACGCGGTATAAGGGATTGAAGTTTTTAAAAAAAGTTCTAAAAAAAAAAAACAAATGCAAAAAAAAAGGCTCTACACATTTTAAAGGTAGATAAAGATAACATCAATTTTATGTTATCAGTGATTTACAAGCATGAACAAGAATGCTAACTGTTGAATTTAGAAAATATCCTACAGAAGTAGCTTCATACTTCTACTTGGAATTAATCTTTTGTTCTTGCCATACAACTTTGAAACTCAGCCAATTTCATTAGTTCCTAAATATGATATGGCAAACACAATTGGGCATCCATCAAATTCAAAGTAAAGGAAAATAAAATGTTTCCTACGAAGTATGCAAACAAAGCACAAGGAAAAGCAGTCAGATAATCATTACCAATCATCCCTAGATTTTGAATCTCAATAAGAAACTATCACAAGTGACTCAAGCTGCACCATATCAAAGCACAGCAACTAAATGTGCCAATGCAAGGAAAAGGAAAAAATAAGATCTATCTAAAATATTCTTACATCATGCTTACCAAATTCAGAGATTTGGCCAGACAATAAATTACCCATGCTGTCTCCCAAACAATGAATCTTAACCATACTTATTTTTTCCTGAGAAGAAAAGGGCTTTTTATGTGCAAGGGACCAGCCATGGCAACTGTCCCTAGGCATGGCCATAGTAGCTCCTCTATTCTTTGAGAAACCAATGCCTTGGGGCCACAAGTACTCCCTTAGGTGGTTGAGCCATAACCTGACCTCAGCCCCAATCAGAGCACTAATGGTTTCAGGAAGTAGAAGGCATTAAGAAAAACTAGAATACCCATACTAATTTAACTCCCAAAATGTTAAACTTTATTTGTAAATTAATCCATTTGATATATAGAACCTCAAATAGTTCATAAAATCAAGCAAAGCAGCATAAAAGCTCTTTTTTTGTGTGTGCATGTGTTTTGTTGTTTTGGGGGAGGGGATGGGATGGGAAGGAAAGAGAAAATCACCCCTCATCCCACCCACACTCTCTATTTCTCAACCAACAAAATTATGCAAGAGAGAGAGAGAGATAGCGAGCAAAATGCATGACATAAAACATACAGACAGTGCTTCAACAGATGACTAATTTTTTTACCAATGGTAGTTACTCACCAAACCCCTAACATATTTACAATCTTCTGAAGACTTTTGAGCATTTGAGATTGCAGTCTTAAGTTCAGGCAACCATTTCTCCATGACAGTTTTTTCTTGTTCAGCAGCCAAATTCAAACAGTAGCTTGTTGTCCTGAAAGAAGTAGTCAATATTAAACAAGTCGTATTGTTATAAAGTTAGAAAATTGAGAGAGTCAAAAAAGTGACAGATAATTGCAATGCATATGGGATCATTCCTGATTGGAATGGCTTGATCATGTAAAACAACTTCCAAGACAGCACAAGGCAAAGAATGGAAAATAAATAGAACTAGATGCATGCATCAAAGGATACAGATATCAGCAATAAATTGAAACAGCCCAGACAAACAAAACAAACCAGATTGGTAGAATACCTAGCCTGGTCCTGTTTTTAAAGATACTCAAGTTATTGACCATAGTATTTTCAGTGAGGAGGAAGATGGATGCTTAAAAAAGAAAAAACAAACAAACGCAACGCCAATCAAGAAGACATTTTCAGCTTCACCTTTCATATTCTTGTTGAGCACGGTAAGCATGGTTCAACAATGCATGACCACTTTCAACAAGATCTTGCCGTATATGAACCAAATTGATTGCCTTTGCCAAGTCCTCCAGCACGCTAGCCTCAGAACCACGAAGTTTCAAACAGAATTCCAGGGACTCCAATACTGATGATAAACTAGCATCTGAACCCTCCAAACCTGATTATGGTGTAAAAAAAATTAGTTGATGATTTTAAAAAAAAAAAAAAAAAAAAAAAAAAAAAAAAAAAACATGACAGCAGGCATATGCCAAACAAGTGGGCATTCAACAATTACTAACATCATTGCTCAAATCAGTATGGCATCAACCAAGTATTAATTGATAAGCAGTGATTGTCTCTACAGAATAAAACAAGTCTAAAGAACACTTGGTTGATGTTGATGCACACCAATCAAATGGACCTTATCCACCTTGCAAAATGAGGAAGTCCAGTCTAATAAACTTATATTTTAGTATTAATAACACAAAATAAATTTATTAATTGACAATTCAAAAAAAAAAAAAAAAAAAAAAGTTCAGAGGCTTTAACCTAAGAAGCATGAACATGGACAAGGAAATGACACAGTGATACAGCAATTCTAGAAATATTAGGACACAACACAGTGGGGATAACAATGATTAATTAATTAATATATATATATACATATCTTTAGGTATATTTTATTTATTTTTAGGCAAATTTTACGTTTATTTTTAAGTTTTCAAAATAAATAACAACTTACAAAAATATTCAAAACAAATTTAAAATTAATGGAATTTTTTTTTTCCTCCACACATGCAGGACCGTCCCTGATGAACATGTCAGGGATTTTGGAGTGTCTGTGTTTCTTATTTAAACTGTAGAACATACCACATCAACCATATGTGCTTTCTTTCAGCCTTTTCATAGCACTCTATGAATCCAAGAATTTCCAGAAATTAGTTCTATGCTAAGAAGCATAGACATGGACAAGGACACGACATGACACAAGACACGGTGATACAGCAATTCTTGAAAAATTAGGACACAACACGATAAAAATTAATTTGTGTGTGTGTGTACGTGTGTATGTATTTTATCTAGGAAGCAATGACACTTCATTTGAGGTGTTGTATCCGTACCCATGCTTCCTAGGTAAGGGCTAATTTTTCAAAAGTTGCTATGTCGCCACATCTTATCCATACCTATAACTGTTCCTATACCCGTGCTTCCAAGTATTTTAAAATTTTATAAGCATATTTTATGTTTATTTTAAAATTTTAAAATAAATAATTATTAAAATCTTTAAAAAACACATCTAAAACACCCAAGAAGGTAACTAGGCCTGTTAAATAAGCCATGACACTAGCATTTCTATATTAATGACCAAAACTCACCAGCAGGATATTGAAGGGCGGCTGAAACACGGCATATTGATGGAATTGCAGAAAGATCCCTGGAACCAGCTCTTGCAGTCAACAAAGCAGCATTCTTTTCAGCAGCAGCAACAGCTTCAGGTCCAGTAGATCCATTGGCCCCCATGGACTCCAAGAGTGCCTGATGCAATTAAAAAGATAAGTCCAACAGCTCATGGATTCATGCTTTTACAGAAAATTTCAGGGGCTCAAAAGCATAAAGAAAATTTGAATCCCATAAATATGTGGTTGAAACCATAGCAAGCACATTAGAAAGTTGAGTTTCCCATACAATGATGTCATCATAATTAGTTACTAGTAATCAATTTTAGAGATCCCATTAGGCCATGACAACACTGTCAACATCCAACTTGAATGTCAATGTATCACAGAATTGACAAAATATTATCAATGGTTTTTTTTTATAAGTGACAGAATGGTATCTATGGTATTTGAACCACACAAAACTTTATAGCTCAGGCAAATGAATGATAGGTTTCAGGTCCCACAAAAGATGCAAATTGCTTCGTTGCAGGCAATGGTTAAGAAAAAGATTCATGAGTTTTACAAAATGTATCTCAAGAGCCAAAAGGACCATAACAATGGCAATCCATCACAAATTTCATAATAAAGGAATCTTTCTCTAGATTAGGATGTTCGACAGTTCCATGAGTTCAGGGAAAAATATTTTCTCACACTGAAGGAAAGATTATTCAGTCAGCATAAGTTTATATGCTAAGAAAAGAATGCAACATGTATACAGTGACACAGCATTAGCAATTCCAATTTATCACTAGCACCGGGCATGGCTTAGAAATGTGACACCAAAGACATGTAACCCTGCCTTAGAATGCAGCACCTCTTGATGCATATTCTTTTCTTTATAAAAACTTATTAGAACTATTTTATTATAGATTTACTTTCATGCCTAACTTAGACACAAATAGCAAACCTTAGTATGATCCACTATTAATCTCATGTGACCACTAATTGATTCTTATCTGACTCTGTTACATGTTCAAAACCTACTCTTCTTTACTTCAACAGATTTAAACAATGACTGTTAATTAGCAATTGTAGTTACCTATAGAAAAATTAGTCAGATTATAAAATGGCATAGTTGATTACCAGCAATAATAAGATACAGATTACCTCCTCCACAAAACAACCAAACCAACAATTTCCATAAACAATGATTGCTCAACATTCTATGGATAAGTTGTTAATTGAATTTAGCATTAAATCGTTCCATCATAGTTTCAAAAACCTGTGGGGTTGATGGAAGCATGTAGAGGCTATTATCAGGACTTCGATAGAAAGCAGAAACTTCTTTATCAATAAGATCTTTTGCACCATTGGAAATGTCCATGACAACTGAGCAAGCTGGAATTATAGTGCTTGATGCATACTCCCTTGCAGCTAATGGCTGCTGATTCCAGAATGCAGCGGCATCCTACAAGAGAATGAAATTACCAGAAAATCATTTATGACAAATAGAAAAGCCATATACTATTGGAATTATGTTGCTTAACTAAAAGAAACAACAGCCAAAAATGCAAAAATGAATCCATATTTTATTTTTACAATATAAATATATTGCCACAGGACATAAATGAATTAAAGACTAGAAAACTAAACATTAATGGAAAAAGAACATAAAAGCCCAGATAGCTATTGAGAGCCCCTGGCTGTAAAAGGAAAACAATCTAAACTAATGTTCCCTATTTGTTTTCAGTTGGTAAGCTAACGTTGTGCCTGAATGAGGAATTTTGAAATGGAATTTTACTCAGTTCTAATGTTCAAAAAAATACTTGGAATTTTCAAGCATCTAAATCCAAAGCCTAAATTCCATGCAGAGAGGTACCCTTAAAAAAAGTTATAATTTAAATTGTATTGGGCCCATGTGTGAGGTGGTAGGCTAATTTGTGATTTTTGTTGTATCCCTAGCTTTATTGAATTTCTCAATGCTATACAAAATAAATAAGACCATCCAATTTCTATGGAACCACAAATTATGCCCTAACAAAGCCTCCAAACAGAGCTGTGGTTTTACAAGAAATTTTAAAGTTGAGATATCTTACCATGTTAGCCTTAAGAAGAGCAGTATATATGGTTTCAAGTTCAGATCTGCGGGCGTCAAACTCTTCAATCTTCTTCCATTTCTTTTTAAAGAATCTTCAGCTTCTTTCCTCTCTGCACATAGTTTATTCAAACGCTGTATTTCAGCCATCAGTGTGTTCAAGCTAGCCCTCAACCCTGCAGCTTCTCGCTCCTTAGCCCAGACCTCCAACTGCAGCAACAAAGAAGCAGAATATGAAGCAGCCCAACTAGTACCACTCAATAAATCAAAAAAGAAAAGCCCTCCCTCCTTTGACATTCCCTCCATTCTTCGCATAAAAAAATAAAAATAAAAATAAAAATTTGAAATAATGTCCAGCCCATCAAAAACCTAATAAAAATTTAAAGATAAAAAAGGTACCTATTATATTATTACCTCATATCTTGCATACTTTCTGTATTTAGTTCACAAAATACATTTAATGTGAGTATACAATGGTTTTACACATCAAATGCCGTTTGATTGGATTTAACTAAGGTGTAGAAAGTTGTGTAAAGACAATTCATCAAGACGATATTCAATAATCAAGAAATGCATCTCAAGATTATGCGCAACAAATGAGCATCAAGAATTTTTGTTTATTTGATAAGTAACAAATGAGCATCAAGAATTGGTCCCCAAGAATGGCATGTTAAAATGCACAAAAATATATAAAGTAGGAGTACAAGAAATGTTTCTGGGAAAGAGAGGATAATGGAAACTAGCATATTAAAAGTTGCATGATAAAATACATGGCTCAACATATGGTCATCAGTTATCACCTCTAAAGGATCCACACAAATGGCCATAAAAATGCGTCAACTGGGATGACAATATTGATGAGTTTTATTATCCTCTTCCATCTGTTTCACACTAGGGTTATCCAAAAGATACATAAGGTTACATGATAAAATACAAGGCTCAACATAAGGTTATCACCTCTAAAGGATCCACACAAATGGCCATAACAATGTGTCAACTGGGATGACAATATTGATGAGTTTTATTAACCTCTTACATCTGTTCCACACTAAGGTTATCCAAAAACAATTCTGAAAATATGCAGCAAGTAGCCTGGAAGTAGTTCCCCAACTTCACAAACAATTTTTTCACATTAACTAACTAGGATACTAAAGAGATGAATGACATTGAATGCATTAGAAAATCTTGATTGTAAAATCTCATGACCATTGATATTATGTTTACAAAAGTGGAAACCCATAAATAGTTTCCCCTAACTGCATATCCTCTACAAATAATCACGATACAAAGATATGTGCCTTCTTTTTGCATGAAGTAGTATTTTTACAATCAAACTTTTATTACCTATCAAAAAAACAAAAAGATATGAAAGAAATTGATTATTTTGTTCTGAAAAATCAACAAGAAAATCTCGGTTTCAATATCTCATGCCCAATAACCATTATGTTTGTAGAACTCAAATGTGCATCATGTATGTCTAAAATCAAATTTCTTATCACACTAGGAAAAAGGAGAGAGGAAAAAATAAAAAAGACATAAAATTCTTCTTCAGTTTTGACATATGTGAAACCTACCAACAGTTTGCTTTAAGCAATGTAGGAGGTGCCTCAATAATTGTATAAAAAGATTAACAACAAAAATCTTGATCTGAAAAACACACAATGTTCTACTTTAAACCAAGCAAGAACAGAATATTGAAAGTCTAACAATAAGGGAATCAAATATATTATAACAGACAGAGACATCTATTTTTAAGTAAATAAATTACCTTAAAGGAACAATGACATGGAACAATTATGAAGAAAACAAACTCTAATCATAGCAATGTTTTAGCGAGATCATTAATAAATGGTATCTGGAACCATTTTATCCACAGACTTACCTCGAATTGCCTAAGACCTCCCACATTTTGCGATGCACCTCCAACACCAAGTGAATTTGAGGAAACTACATCATTACTTCCATGTAAACGTTTTACAAGTTTTTGACACAAGTCCCTAGCCTCTGCAGCTTTATTCCGGGCATCTTCAGTAGCCAAAAATTGTTGAACATGAGCTTTCTGTGTACAAGAAGACATACTAGAATCAATTCAACACCTTAAAGAAATCAACTGTGGTGGGGGGGGAAGAGAGAGACAGAGAGAGCAGATCTAGATTGGGCAATTGAAGCACTTTTCAAGTTAAAAAGGTGTGAGTTCGACTCTAAAACCAGCTTAAACCCATTTTCAATGATATGCATGAGGGCTTTTATTGGGATGGAGAAAAAAAAAAGTGTGTGCGTGTGAGTGAGAGAGAGAGAGAGAGATGAACTTGATAAGAACAGATATAGAAATATAACTACTTACAATTTGAATGAAATTTAGAACATAAAGATGATTAGTGCAAGGTCCAAAGAGAGCAATAACAAAGTAGCTTACAGATCAGATAACACTTATTACAAGGCCTCATAAAAACAACTATGCAAATAACTACCATCTAAAAAAGGACCTGTCTTTCAAGAAGTTGATTTTGAGTTCCTCTAGAAGGTGCATCTCCTATCTTTCCGTTGCCATAAAGCTGATAGTGAAATGGCGAGCTCACATCAGGAGAAGAAACATCCATGACTGTGTTGTTCTCATACTTGTACCTATTAAGAAATCAGAAAGTATCTATTCATTAAAAAGGTGTTTCTACATTGATAAAGAGACTGAAACTTCACCAGAAACATAACACCAGGAAACGGCCTCATTAATCTGAACAGTAAAGAAAATCAAGTATCACCTGGGACAAAATCACAAAATAGAACAAAAATGAAGCTCATTGATGACAAAAGTCAAACAAAGGAATAAATCATGCCAAAAAATTTCTACGTAGAATATAAACAAATATGTCACTTCAAAACTGTCTACCAGTAAGGGTCCACTTCGATTAGCCATTTAAAACAGTGCATTTTCAAATAACAGCAATCTTAAAACGTGCATTTTGAAATCACAGTTAACATGTTTGGGTAAAACTTGTGAAAAACTGTTTCTGTCAATTGAGAGTTTGGATAATTTTAGTATAAAACCGTTGTTTTGGGTGCAAATTACCAAAAAGGACTTTAAAATGCTATTAAGGTAATCCTGCCATTTTTTAATGCAATCAATGTCAAAATTTGTAATAATAATAATAACTGGTTGTTTTTATTATTATATGAAGATACTAATAAATTCAGACACAAAAAAAATTAAAACGAATAAAACAATGCATTAAAGATGTACGATTGATCGTTGCATTGCTCCACTAGTCTTCTTGGTCACCACATTTTTTATTCATTCATCTCTTCCAACAGCTAATCATGCTTTCTTTGACTTTTATCCACTTGTTGGCTTTCAGGCTACTTTTCTTTTTTGATAGGTAATAAAAGTTTTATTGATAAGAAAAGTGGAATGTGTTTACTATAGTAAACTCACTACACTTGAAGCGAATACAAACAAATTAGAGGGAAGAGCTAACAAAAATATGGAAATCAGACATGGAAATACAATGCGTAAAACTCCAAATAAGAGACCACCTAAACAAAGTCCTAGCTAGCAAAGGCTTCAATAGATCTACAAGTCTCTCAATGTCCTCAAATGTTCAGGCATTGTCTTCCTTCCAAATTTACCACAAAGACATGCTCTCAAGCTACTTTTCTCAGTTATGTTGCTTTCTTTCTGCAAAATCCTCACCAGTCACTAGCTTATATATCACCTTTTTTTTTTTTTTTGATAGGTAAGAAAAAAAAAATTATTGAAAATGAATTAGCAAGAAAAATACACAAGGTTACAAAGAGTAAACAGAAAGTAAAAAGTAACAAACAATCACTAAGCTATTCTAAGAGACAAAAGAAAATTCATAAGTGCAAAACAATCCAAGAGACCCCAACACCGAGGCCAATCAAAGAGGGTCTATTGGTAAAAATCTAACAACTAAAGCAGCGATTTCCCAGTATTCTCAAAAAAAAACCGATTTCATTTAGTCCAAATAGTCCACATTAGATAGCCTGGAACCAAATTCCAAATATTAGACTTATGTTTCCCAAGCCAATGATACCAACAAAATAATAAGTCAGAATCGAACTTAGCATGACCCAATCAATCCCAAACAACTATAGCATATACATCCACAAAAAATGAGCTACTAGGCAAAAAATCAATAGGTTATCCACATATTCCTCATTACAACAACACATACAACAATGATTCGTCGGAGGGCGACCACGAAGCATAAGATTATCCAAAGTTAGAATCTGATCATAAGTCGCTATCCACATAAAGAATGCCACCCTTTTAGGAACCTTTACTTTCCAAATGCCCTTCCAAGGGAAAGTAGAAAGAGTTGCATTTCTAATCTTATGATAGAAGGATCGAATGTCAAACTTCCCACTTCCATTGATACGCCAACAAAGTCTGTCACAACCTCCACCCCTAGGAATCCGAGTTTGGATGAAGTGAAAAAGGGAGTAGGAAGCTACTAACTCCCAATTATTGAATTCCCTATAAAATCTTAAACTCCACGCTCTATCATTATCCCTAACTAGAGGACTTAACACTTCAGAAATACAAGTTTCCTTATTGGCTGAACACACAAATAACTAAGGATAAAAATTTTTAAGAGAATTACCCCTAGTCCATTTATCATGCCAAAAAAGAATACAAGAACCATCCCCCACCACAAAAGACAAGTGCTAAAACATTCCCACCCTTCACTAATACTTCACCATAAACCACAACCATGAGCCCTTCTACAAACTCTAGTGCTCCACCCCCCTTTCCCCTCCCCATATTTCATGGCTATGACCCTCCGCCACAAATGAGTAATTTTGTGACCATACCTCCAAAGCCATATCCCTAATAAAGCCTAATTAAAAGACACCAAATTCCGAATTCCCAAACCATCCAACTCGCGCAGTAAGCAAATCTTTTCCCAAGCCACCAAGGGGTATTTGAAGCACTTAGGTGAGGAACCCCACAAAAAATTCCTCTGAATACATTCTAATCTAATCGCCACGACTTTAGGAACAGTAAAAAGGGATAGATAATAAGTTGGAAGGCTTGAAAGGGTACTTTCCAACAAAGTGAGTCTGCCACCTTTTGACAAATAAAGTTGCTTCCATCCCGAAAGCTTCTTCTCCATCCTTTCTAGAATCGGATTCCGGATATAGAGGCTATCTTATACAAAGTACCCAAAGGCATTCCCAAATAAATCATAGGCAAACCGCCCACCTGCATTGAAGAATATTAGCCAAAGTTTGAATGTTGCTCACCTCCTCAATAGGGACAATTTCACTTTTCCCCACATTCACCTTCAAACCAATAAAAGTTTGAAAAAAAGTCAAAGCCAACCTAATGGAAAGTAACTGCTCCCTAGAAGCATCACAAAGAAGAATGGTGTCATTAGCAAATAAAATACGGGAAATATGAATACCAGCAAAATTAATAGGTCCCACATGAAAACCCTAAATGAGACCACCTTCCTCAGTTTTCTTGAGAATCCGACTTAAAACCTTTATGATCAAAAGAAAGAGAAGGGGAGACAATGGATCACCTTATCTTAGACCTCTAAAGCTACCAAAGAAACCAGCAGAAGATCCATTAACCAAAATTGAGAAGCGAACAAGAATGACACAAGCCTTTAACCATCTCCTCGATCGACCCCCAAAGCCCATCCTCTCCAACAAATAAAACAAAGTGTCCCAATTTACATGATCACAGGCTTTTTCGATGTCTAACTTACACACAACCTCCAAAGTCTGACACTTGAGTCTACTATCTAGACATCCAATATTTTTATTAACTCGCACACACGTGAAAAATTCAATGTCCTCAATCATGTTTGATTTACAAAGTAAGCCATTTATGGAGCCCAGCACTCAAATTTGATTGCTGTAAGGTTTATGGAGTAGAGTTCTGAATCCTTGCAGAGTACGAGATTAAGATTTGAGTCATGTATGGAATCCTTACTAGTAAGATCTTTTGTTAACTATTTACAATGATGGTTACGTGATATTTTTGTGCATAAATACCAACTTCTAGTATTTTGGTCATTTAAGCAAATGTTTTAAGGATATTTTTGGAATTGACACTCTAAAAAATTTTATATGTGTTAAATTACCAATTGTCCCAAAAGCTTAAACTTTTGGGATATAATAAAATTAATCATTTAACCACACAATTCTAACACTCCCCCTCATGTGTGGGCTAAAACTACAACTACCTTTTAATAGGTGAGGCCCAACACGTGGGATTTTAAATGGGAGATATAGTGGAGGAGATAAGGATCAAACTCAGGATATCATGCTCTGATACCATGTTAAATTACTGATTGTTCCAAAAGCTTAAACTTTTGGGATATGGTAGATTTAATCATTTAACCACATAATTCTAACAGTGTGAAAACATAGATATACAATTTGAAAGCAGCATTTTCAAAAAAGTGGGGAGTGACCTCAGATTTTAAAATGCAGGCTTTGGGAATTTTCACAAAACACAATTTTTTTGAAACTACAGGACCAAACACAATATTTTTCACCTTTTTTGTTAAAAACGCACTTTTACTACGTGAAAACAGGGAGCCAAACAGACTATTATCCGCTTCAACTTGTGGACACACATAGATGGGCAATTGATTGGAAATTATGATCCATTTCTTGAGCACAACAAGATATCAATTAAAATGAATAGCAAGCATCCTATAAATTAAAATCAAAATAAAAAATAAGAAATGTAATGTTGCTATATATACCACTATGTATGAGTTAATTTTAAAACCAAAAATAGCATTTCATATAGGCACATTATCTAAGAAAGATCTTGAAAGATTGTGAAGTTTAACGCCCAGTCATTAGATCTTCAAAAGCTCATGACACTTAAAGCCCAGTCATTACAATGGGACTCATTGGCGTGCTCTCATTTATTAGTGACTAAACAACTGAAACCTTTTTTTGATAAGTAATAAGTTTTATTGATATCAGAAATGGGACACCTTAGTACACAGGGAGTGTACAAGTGTCAACAAACCAAGTACAAAATTACAAGAATCAAGAAAATCAAGAAAAGAAGAGAATGATTGGTTTCGCAATGCAGTTAACCAATCCAATAATTGTTCCCCATTGTTTAATGTGGTGTCTTTGGAGGGAAAGAAATAGTAGGTGTTCTAAAGATAATGAGAGATCCATACCAGACCTCAACAAATAACTGAAACCTACTAACTTCTAGTGATTAACGCATTGGCATCAATCCTTCTCCATCAGATATTCAGATGTAGCATAGGAACATAACAGACCGTAGAGGTAGATGTAACCTAATAAGGGAACAAAATTTGTGTAACTGAATCCATTAAATTTGTGACACAGACCAGCTAACTAATAAAAATTCCAGAAAAAACTCTGTTGTGAGTGAAATCAAGTATGCCGAGTTTAGGTAAAACGGAAGTATAAATCATAACAGAGACAAGATTTCTGTGATTGGCCTTATGCCTACATCCATGGGCAGCGTAGACAAAGCTTCACTAACAAAGTAAGGAGACTGGGTACACCAAATCACGCTCTCTCTTAATGGAGGCAAAGAGAATTTTTCTTTGTCCTAATATCTAGTCATGGCACACAAGACAGAGCACTACAAACAAAAGCACAATCTGAATATACACTCCAAAGTTGGCACAAAAACTCCAATCCGAATAAAAGCCAAAGTCAGCTGAAGGTGTAAAACATATGGGATATACTATGATATTGGTGTGCAGCATGATGTTCCATGCAACTTAACACTAATTCCTTAAGAGCCAAAATAACCAAGAAAAAAAGAACACTTGATGTTCATGAATAAAAGGCTAAAATCAGGGTTAACTTTGGATACAGTTGGGAAAAAATTTAAGCTGGCTCATAAAAAGCATGTCTTCAAACAACCATTTTTTTTAGTTAGTTAGAAAAAATGAGAACTATAAGCACAAATGATGAATTCTTTAGCAAAGAATGAAACAAAAGCAATAAAACCAGTGGAACACCCTCAAATCTAACTTGATCAAGAAGAAAACGACCCCATGTCAGCAAATAGAGAAATAAATTATATACACTACCCCATAGGGATGCTAAATAGGGACACTGCAGCCTTTAAACCAAAGATGAGTATAAATCCCATAAAGGACCTTAAACAAATTAACATATTTCCAAGAAGCTTGAGTTGACATCGTTGCCAAATTAATAACTTTTAAAGCATTAACCCAAAATATAATACCAAATTCCGATTCTCAAAGCTTTACTCAAATGAATAGTCAAATCCTCCGCCTTCTTCCAGCAACACAACCCTGTAGCATAGCCCATGCTATCCAAATTGGTGTATGAGAAGGAATAATAGAGGAATAATGAGGGAACAGAATAAGTAAGAGCATTTGTTGAATAAGTAGCAAGAGCAATTTAAGTCACCATATAGAGATCCATTAGGGCTGTTCACCGGTAAGTCAAGCTCAGGAAGGGGTTAAAGCCACCATTCAACCCAACCATGTCAAGCGAGGGGAGATACGAACCTGCAACCAATCGACACAATTAGGCCACTCAACCGGATTGAGTGTTCAGATCACCAGTAGGTTACGACAATTTCATCTAGTGGGGATGGCAGTTGAACAACAAGGGAGAGAGGAGAGTTTGGCATTGCTCCTTGCCAATCTGGGATCATTGGTGATGGATCTGGGGCTGCCTGTTAGGAACCCAGTGGTTCCCAAAGGAGATGGATGGAAAGTGTATGGAAATGGATGAAAATTATATGGAATTTGACTTAATTCACTTTATTCAACCTCCAAAGAATTATTAAAAGCGAAAGGAAATGCCTAAAGCAACAAATTCCTTTATTATTCAACACGATACAAAGGGGACTACATGGATCTATTTATAGATAACTAGCCCTAGTCTAATTGGCCCACATGGCTTAAGACTATTGGTTAATTAATCTCCCATGTGCTCTAACTAATATCACATGCTTAAAAGATACACATGTGATAAAAGTGATTAGTGTGCTAGACTACCAACCAGCTTCTTACTTATCTAATTGAAACTAACTTTCCTAATCTAACTCAACCCTTAGGATCTCATCCATCTAAACTATATTTGGGATTCCTAACACTACCGAAGCCAAATATAGGGACACCAGTGCCAAGGTCAATTGGAAGGTTTTTTATATATAAGTAATAAAATTTATTAATAAAACAAGTTACTTCATGCTCACAATGATGAGCATTATGTAACCTAAAAGAACTACAAAAAAGTATGCACAAAATGAAAGTGATTTTGTAAACTCTATAAGATTGTTGCCAGCTGTAAGACCCCACGTACAAGACCAACAATGCTTCCAATTGATTCATTCTTTCAATTGTTTGCATCTTCAAAAGTATCGTTCTATCTCTCCTTCCACAATAACTACATCAAGCATAACAGTGTAACGTACCAAATCTCCAAAGTTTGCCTCCCAAACCAATTCCTCCACCCAAACAAAAGATCAGCCACATGCTTTGGTAACACCCACTGGATCCCAAAGGTTCTAAAAACCAAGCTCCACAAATTATAGGCTACATCATAGTGAATCAACAAATGATTTGCCATCTCTCCACTCCACCAACACATATAATGCCATCCAACTTAGGTAAGTCTTCGCTTGATAAGATTATCACAGGTAAGAATCTTCCCTCAAGCTGCTGTTCCAACAATAGATGACACCTGAAGAGCCTTAACACACCAAGCACTCTTTTAGGGAAAAAGTTTTTTGGTGCACCTTGAATAGCCTCATAATACAAGAAAATAGTGAAGACCGATTGGAAGTTTGAAACAAGAGAGAGGGGCCACCATAGAAGGGTGGGGGAATATATGGGAGAGTTGGGTTATGCAGGTGGCAGGCACCTACACCCCACCAGCCGACCGATAAAAGTCAAGTTTAAAGGCCAAAACAACCCAATGCAGGTCAAGTTGAAACCATTTGTTTGCCATTGGGTCAAGTCGAATCAAACAGATGAGTCAAATGGTTCAATTCTGTGAGCAACACTGTGATCCATTAAAACTCAATTATATATAGATTCCATTGTAGATATCAAAACCTGCTCCAAGCTTTGCTATAAATTTGGGTGCATATAGTAAAATATGAAAAGTATAGTATAGGACCTGTTTAATTACCAATTGTCCCAAAAGCTTAAGCTATTGGGATATGGTAAATTTAATCATTTAACCACACAATTCTAACACTCCCCCTCATGTGTGGGCCGAAATTACCTTTTAATAGGTGAGGCCCAACACATGGGATTTTAAATGGAAGGTAAAGTGGAGGAGACAAGAATCTAACTCAGGATCTCATTCTCCGATACCATATTAAATTACCAATTGTCCCAAAAACTTAAGCTATTGAGATATGGCAAAATTAATCATTTAACCACACAATTCTAACAGGACCAACAAAGCTTGGTTACTCTATCTAAAAGCAATGATGAGTGAAGCATAAAGAACATTTTATTTTAATTTATTTTTATTCAATTCTATAAGTCAATTGCATATTCATTAGTCAAGTAGATTTTATTTAAGGTCTTATTAGTTAATTAAGTTAACTATTTTATTTAATTTCCTAAAGTCAAGAGTGTATTTTTGTAAATCAATAACCAGGCTTCCTTGAGTCAAACATCAATACACCATAAAAGATCATTCAAGAAGACCTCAAAAGATCTTAACAAAAAAATTTTTAAATGTATGGTAGATAAGGCTAGCAACAATCTCTTTAACAAACAACGATCGAAGATTCCCACAAGTACTAAGTAGAAGACTTTAATTAGGTATCACCAACTGAACAACCAAAGTCAAACATTGAAAACGCAGAACCAAGACTAAAGTGAGTCATATGAGCACAAATAGAACACAAAAAGAATGTTTAGTTATACCTTAGAGTTTCTGCATCAGCTCTAACATCAATTTTCTCGATTTCTCTAGAAATAATAGTCTTCAGCCGTAAAGCATATGCAGTAATTAACTGAAGCAACTGAGGAGGACTCTTCAAGCAATTTGCAATAACGGTTCTAACCTCATCAGGTATTTCACCATCAAAATCAAATCCTAACTTGGCTGCTTCCAATTGAGGATTCAAATGAATGCCATTTCCTTCATAAGCAGGAAAAGAATTGCGTATTTTTTCAATCATATGCATAGCAAGAGATTCACATGCCTTTCGGATATTTCTTTCCCGATTGGTTTCGATAACAATGACATCATCTGCAGATTTACTGCCCTTAACAGTTGAATAAACTGCTTCTTTCTCACTGTTTAAACTGAAGCTGTTAAGCTCAACTGAAGAATCAACACTTAACCTTTGAGCATCCCTTGCTTGATTAACATAGTAACAGAGACGTTTGTGATACTCTGCAAATATTTTTGCTGCTTCATCACACTGTTGGTCATAAGCCTTCAGCATCACCTGCTTGTGCCTGCACTATGTGTAAGCATATATGAGACTGGTCCACATTGAAAACTCCAGATACATAGTACCCTTTAGAAAGATCCATTCACAGAAAATGCCATGAATTTCATATATCAATGTGGTCCACATATCTCAAAAATATACATAATCATATGAAATTCAACACTACAATTTTATTCTTGAACATGTAGCCATGCACTTATTTATTTTTATATGGAATAGATTCTCTATATATTTGAATAAGAAATAAGATGGTAGCTTATTTGAAAACACCATCAACTTCAGCACCTGATTCTTCAATAAAATTTACCAAGACCAACACGTAATGTTTAATTATTTGAATATCCATTGCAAGTGGGGTAGGTGTAAATAGGCTATGAAGCCAGCCCAATTAATTGCAGTATATTGCTTTGTAGGATTGAGTTTAAACATTAAATTGACAAATTACGAAAACACACCAACAGAAAAAGTAACACAGTTAAAACATTAACTACCAATATTGGGAAAAGGTCTATGCAATTCAGTTTATGGTAATTCATACTAATGCTGCTTATCTTCTTTCTTTTATTGATAAATTATACACATTATACCCAATGGGTCTTGCAATCAAATCCTCACCCTCCACCCCATTATTATCAGAGCAGGAAGTGCCAGTTGAGCTATCACTCATTGGCATCCTCCATCTACTTCAACAAACTCAGCGCACTTTCTCTTTGCTTACAATAAGTGGGTTGTGGTGATTTGAATTCAGATTCTCTACATGGGAGAGAAACCCAGTAACGCCACTAAACTACAAGGCTCTTAGCACTCTATCCACTTTCCAACGACCAAGAATGTGTTCAAAAATATTAAGTCAATATAACTATATAAGTACTAACACAAACTACTGCAATGTGTAGAACTAAAACCCTACATAATACACTCATTCCATTCCTCAATCTGTTCAACAAGCAAAAAATACATACGGTAAATGACACATTTTATAAAAAGTGAACAAACAAACCTGTAATTGGTGCGCTCATCAAGCATTCTCTTCCGCTCGGCCTCTTCTCTCGAAACCTCCAACATCTTAGCCCTCAAATCTTTTCTCTGTCTCCTCACAATATTCCTCAACCTCTCGACTTCCCTCGCCGCCGCGTCCCTCTCCTGCAACGCCGCCTCCCTCGCCTCCGCCGCGCCCAATCCCTCCTCCACCACCACCGCCTTCTCCTTCCTCCTCCCACTTCCTCTACTCCTACCCTCCTCCTTCCTCAAATTCACCGAACTGCCACCTCCGCCGCCGCCTCCACTCTCTCCACCACCACCACCACCACCACCACCACCATGAACCGTGATGTTGCGGCGGATATTCTCGACGGTCTTCTCGGACTTGACGCGGGTGAGGAGGAAATTCCAGACGGGGATCATGTTACCGCGGCAAATCTTGCGGAGCGACTCAATGGAAGGTAACTGTGACTTGTTGCTCGACCCGGTGTACGGACCTAGTGGTCTGTAATTCATCTCCTTCTGAAGCCATTCCAGTATTGCCTCCGGTTGTGCCGCCGCCGACGACGACGACGACAACGAGCTCGTCGAGCCCTGATGCTGCATTGTTGTTGTGAGTGAATCAACCAAAACCCTAGGGCTTGCTTCGATCGGCGACTAAATCGGCATTAGGGTAAAATTTGAGAGAAATCCATCGAACGAGAAAGCGGAGTTGTTCGCATTTCGTGGAATTCGAGTTAGATCCGATTCAAATTGGAACTGCGAATACGACTTGTAATTCTTAAATTTGAAAATGCTAATATATAGTAGTATAAAATAGAGAGAGAGTGGCCGGCGAAGGAAAGAGAAGTGAGTGTCCCTGTGTCTGTGTCTGTGTCTGTGTCTGTAGTGTACTGTTTGTCCTTCAAGGCTGAAGAAGAAGAGATCAGAATCAGATATTTTTTAAAAAAAATTGCTAAAAATATATAAAATTAAACCGTATGTTATTCCCGCTCTTGTATTTGTATGTACAGACAGACTACACTACAGTCTCCCATTGGGGTAATTTTTAATTTTATTACTTAAATTTCAAATGTTTTAATTTGGTCCTGAGGTTATCTTATCTACTATCAAGTTTAATTGGAGACATTCAATCCATAATGTCTGTTACTTTGCTCCTAAAGTCATTTGCTTAGGAAATACTCTTTATAGACTTTTTATGGAAAAAAAAATTTTTATTTTTTATTTTAATAATTTTTTATATTTCCTATGAAAGTTTTATCAAAATTTATCTAAATTAGTTCATTAAAAAATATCTTAAGAGCATTGGTTAACCTGACCAAAAAATAAAGACACAAATTAACATAACTTTGTTTTTAGATATCATCTTAATATATTGAGATAAACAATCTTACAAGATCACTAATTTATTGCAATCATCACCACAAACACTCCAAAAAAAAAAAAAAAAAAAAAAAAAAACGAAGAAGGAAGAAGAAGCATTGGATGACTTGGTAAAATTAGTTAAAAGGTAAAAACTAAAAAGCAGTTGTTGAGACTTTGGTTAGACTGACCAGGTTGATGCCACAAATCGATGTATATAGCAGTTGAATCTCATAACATAAATTATGATTTATCTTGATGTAAACCTTATTAAACCAGTATGGAAACCTTTTTTTTTTTTTTTTTTTTTTTTTCTTTTTTCCTTTTTTTTATAACAACTAGTATGGAAACTTGACTTAAGAAAATATAGATGTGCGGTTTCAAGAGGGGCTGTTTGATGAAGAGGGAATTTGGCAGGAGGGTGATAGAGCTGTGGAGGGTGTGGTGCTTAAATATTATATTCTGACTTGTTCAAGTCTTCTTACCCATTAGATTTTGTTGAATTATTGGAAGCCATTGTTCCAAAGGTCTCTACAGATATGAATGAAAGACTTACAAGTGATTTTCAAGGAATAGAGGTTCATAAAGGTCTTAAACAAATGCATCCTCTTAAATCTCTTTGTCCATACGGTATGCCCCCTTACTCTTCCAACACTTTTGGCCTGCTATTAGGAGTGTGGTTACTAAAACTATTTTGGATTTCCTTAATCTTGGTACTATTCCACCAAAATTTAATGAAACCCATATTATTTTAGTAACAAAAAATAAAGATCCAAAGCATATTATTGATTATCATCCTATTAGTCTTTGTTATGTGATTTATAAATTAGCCTCTAAAGTTCTTGCTAATAGACTTAAAAAGTTTTACCAAAAATTATTTAGTGATACTCAAAGTGCTTTTGTGCATGAAAGGTTAATTACTAATAATATTTCGGTAGCTTTTGAAACTATGCATCACATCAATTCTAAGAGGGGGGGGAATTAGGGAGATGGCTTTAAAACTGGATATGAGTAAAGCATATGATCGAGTAGAGTGAAGTGGATTTGCTTGAATAAAATTATGGAAAAATTGGGTTCCAATTCTAGGTGAAGGGGTTTGATGATGCAATGTATCTCTTCTGTTTCCTATTTTGTACGTATTAATGGTAAACCTAGAGGTAATACTATTCCCTCAAGAGGTTTACGGCAAGAGGACCCTTTGTCTCCTTATCTTTTTTTAATTTGTGGAGAGGGTCTTTCCGCTTTGATTAAAAAATCTGTGAAGGGGAAGGTAAGATGGAAGGGGTGGTTGTTTGTCGTGGTGCTCCTATTCTTCACACTTATTTTTTTGCAAATAATAGTCTTATTTTTGTAAGGCTAGCTTGGAGGAGTGTGATTCTTTAAAGCATGTCTTAAAAGTTTATGAAGATGCTTCTGACCAACAATTGAATAGGGCTAAAACCTCTCTGTTTTTCTCAAGCAATATAGATCAGCAACTTCAAGAAGAAATTAAGACAAGGTTTGGAGCTCAGATTATAAGACAGCATGAAAAATACTTTGGTCTTCCATCTTTAGTTGGGAGGAATAAAAGAAATACTTTTAATGTTGTGAAAGAAAAATTGGCAAAAAAGTTAGCTGAATGGAAGGAGAAGTTGCTTTCTAAAGCCGGGAAAGAAATTTTGATCAAAGGCGATTTGCTCAAGCTATCCCAACATACACCAGAGCGGCTTCAAAATCCCCGATTCCCTTTGTGATGATCTGACTAGTTTGATTAGAAATTTTTGGTGGGGACAAAAACAGGATGAAAGAAAGATGCCGTGGTTGAGTTGGGAGAAGTTGTGTGTGCCTAAATCATGTGGTGGGATGGGTTTCAAACTGCTTAAGCCTTTTAATCTAGCTATTTTGGCTAAATAGGCCTGGAGACTTCAAATGGCTAATAATACTCTTGTTTATAGAGTTTTTAAGGCATGTTATTTTAAGGATTGTGATTTTGTTCATGCCTCTTTGGGAAATAGACCTTCATATGTATGGAGAAGTATTTATGCAGCCAAAGAAATTGTTAAAAAATGGATGAGATGGAATGTTGGCAATGATAAAAAATCCGAATATGGGAGGATAAGTGGATTCCTAACTCTCCTTCATTTAAGGTTATCTCCCCTAGAGTTCTTTATCCACAAATCTCTATGGTTAGTGATTTGATTGATGTTGGTAAAAAGGGATGGAATTTTAGTTTACTTAAACGTATTTTCCTTCCCTTTGAGGCAGAAATTATAGGAGGTATTCCATTGAGTACCCCGCTTCTTGAAGACAAACAAATGTAGGCAGAGACTTCAAATGGTTTATTTTCGGTTAGGAGTGCCTATAAAGTTGCTATGGATTTGAGTAAGCCTATCGAATTTGCTTCAAGCTCGAATGGTAATAGCATGAGGCAATTTTGGAAAAAGTTCTGGAAGATCCAAGTTCCTCATAAGATTCGACACTTTATTTGGAGGGCAGCCCATGATATTCTCCCAACAAAGGTGAATCTAGTACATAGACATGTTATATTGGAGGGTGGTTGTGAGGAATGTGGTGATAATTTTGAATCCTTGCTACATCTTTGTTGGGAATATCCTAAGGCACGTGAAACATGGATGTTATTTCAAAATTTCAATGACTTTGCCTCTGTGCGGTTTAGGTGCTTTATGGATTTCCTATGGTTTATCTTGATGAAGGCAGATTGGTTGTGTGAAGATCAAGCTATTGCAATCACAATTTTATGGGCACTTTAGACAAATAGGAATGAAGTTGAGTATGATGGATTAAGGAAGAATGGGAAGCAACTGATTCTATGGTGTGTACTCACTACCTGGAGGAGTATTAGGCGGCTATGGAAGTCCCAATGAAGCTTTCTCAAGTTCATGTTTCAAAATGGGAGCCTCCAGCTTTTCCTTTTTATAAGGTTAACATAGATGGTGCTGTTTTTAAGGAACAAAAAGAAACTGGAGTGGGGGTTGTAATTCGAGACCATGTTGGAAATTTTATTGTAGGTCTTAGCAAGAAGTTTCGATGTCCTTTAGGAGCTATTGAAGTTGAGGCAAAGGCCTTTGAATCTGGTTTGGAATTTGCTAAGGATATGGGTATTCAAGACTTTGTTCTAGAAGGAGATCCAGTTAATATTGTTCATGCTCTTAGTGGAAATTCTCATGTTATTTCAACAATTGCTGCTCTGAATTATGGGATGCGGGTTACTTCTTTTGAGTTTTGGAATGTCTTATTGTCTCATGTTCATAGGAACGGCAATATATCTACTCACCAATTAGCTAAACATGCTTTAAGCATTTTTGACTTTTCTGTTTGGATTGAAGAGAGTCCCTATTTTCTTGTACAGGCTCTTCTCCATGATATATCTCTTGCTTTTAATTATTAATAAAGTTTGTGTGTTTTCTATCCCAAAAAAAACAAAGTCCGTTAGTTTTCCTCCAAAAAATAAAGTCCATTAGTTTTTTTTTTCCCTGCATGTAGTGATAAACATGTCTTTTTTGTTTTTTGTTTTTTTATTATAGGAACATGTCTTTTTTGTTAATATTTATTAAACTCAATTTCTACCCTCCTAAATGGATAGAATTTACAACTTGATTTTTTATTACACTTTCTATTAAGTGACTCGCTATATTATTATTGATTTATTGCTTTCAAAAATATTAGTAAGTTGTTTGGTGGATAAAAAAAATAATTTTACTTACTCTAGTCTAAAACCATGATTTTAAAAATTGGACTAGGGCAAAACCGGATTTGCCTCCGGTTCCCGATTTTTACCAATTTTTTACCGGTTTTGGGTATTTTTATTGAACCAAACTGGTACTCGGATCTCGGCCGGTCCGATTCAGTTTTTAAAACCATGCCTAAAACATATCTCCTATCCTCCAAAGTGGAAGGAGGTTTGTCCCATTAAAAAAAAAAAAAGAAGGTTTGTTGTAAATGACATGAATAGGGTGCTCACACAAGACTTTAAGGCAGATGAAGTAAACAAAGTACTCTAGCTCATATATATATATATATAGACCCAATAACGGCAACAAAAAGCCTTAGCTCGAAAGAAGGACTACATGCACTTTTGATGGAAGATGAGGATATTATGATCCTAATGTCTCACATGAATTAAGTGTAAGTTTAATTGTATATGTATATAAGTTCTTAGACACCTTCCCTTTGTAAGCCGGTTTTAAAGAGTGAGTTTATACCGATGGGTTTGTATTAGAGGAGGAAAGACAACTACTTGGGATCATAACGAACATAAAAGGATCAAAACTTATTCACATTTTGTTTTTTTTTTTTTTTTTTTTTTGGGTGCAAATATTAGCCTTTTTCTTTTGCAAATATACAAAATGTGAGATCCAAAAAATTCAAGAGATCTCTACGAATGTGAAAAAGCCTCCTATAACAAATAAATAAATAAACAAATAGAATACCACACTCTTTTCAAGCCAAAATATTCGAGCACGTACACAATGCTAGGAATGTTTACAATAAGCAATACTAGAAATACTTAGTAATGTCATCTTCTATTGGAAGAGCCAAAAGATAAGCCTTCACAAAATTAAAGAAGCGAGCTTGGAATAGATTATAGGGATGGAAGGAAAATGTTCTCTCTCAAGTAGGAAGAGAGATCATAATCAAATTAAGGACATTGAAGTTTTAATGTGTAAACGAATACAAGGAGTTAAACTTTTTTAGTCAAAAACTACATGGGTGAAAGTTTCGTTGTGAAAATAAGGTTGAGAATAGTTCTTGTTGTGCAGATTCTTTGAGCGGGCCCTCGAGTGCAAAATCGAATGCCACCAAAGTTTCAAAGTGAAAACTATCGAGGAGTTTTAGCCCAAGACGATTAAGGGTATGTTTGGTAACTGTTTTCCCCCTTATTTTCTGTTTTCAAAAACAATTTTCTATTTTTGAAACTAAAAAACTTATTCGGCAACCCAAAATGAACCCAAAATGAATGGAAAACAAAAATTGTTCTCAAAACTCAATTTGTAAAGGAAATTGAAAACATGCAAAAGGCTATTTTCAGTTTCTAGTTTTCAAAAGTTAATGAAAACACGCATTTAATTAAATGAATCTGTTTCATTTAATGAGTTAGCTTTAGAATTCAAATCCTAGTAACAATATATTTTAGTATTTTCTATTTTTTTCTTCAAAAAATTATTTTTTTAATTTCAACTAACCAAACATGTTTTTGATTTCAAAAATATAAGAAAATTGTTTTTTCTTTATATTTCCAAAAACAATTTTTGAAAAAAAGAAAAAAAAATCGTTACCAAACATATCCTAAATGTTTTCTGTATGAAAATAAAGATAACTAGTCGCTAACTCGTGCGATGCACGGGATAGTTAAATAAAAAGATAATTAATCAACCTCATAGTAAAAGAAAAGGCTAAAAGAACTATTAAGAGACTACTTTGTCCATCAAGTAATCAACCCAAATGGCATTGTAGCTCATGAACAAAAGTCATTGTTGCATTTCATGGCTGCATACTTGCTAATAATGGAAATTACCTGTATAAAACTTGAAAAGGGTCAAATGATAATATGAAAAACATTCCATAAATAACTTATTGATGACAGGTATAGAGAGGGGAATGATGTAAGTCATCAATGGAATTTGAGTTAGCATCTCATTGCAAACGGAATATAGCTCTATATTAAAACTAAAAGTAAAAGTTCAATCATTCTTTTTCTCTAAAACGTTATCAAAAACTATAAGTAATTTACATCAGTTTCAAATAAAAACCACTTGAAGAATCAACTACTTTGAATCATTATTTGAAAGAGGAGAGACATAAAAACTTAAATAAGTCTCAAAGATGAAGTTCTTCAAACATATTTCAGCACCAATTTCCAAGTTCAGCTCTATGTATAGCAACCAATTACTCACCCCGGTTGAAAGCACAATGTTTGGAAGAATCTTCCAAGTATCTTAGTCACAATTTTCATCCACCTCCCTAGATCACTAAACTATATATCTACTAATCTACATACCCTAACTTCAAATATTGAATACAAAGAAAGAGCCAAAATTTCTCAAACAGATTTGTGTAGCGTATATAAACTTAATTTGTTCTCTTGCCTTTTATTCACGAAAATAATATAGGAGAAATAGAAAGAAAAAAATATTGTTAAAAATGAATGCTTCATATCTTCCACCATACTTGTACTTACACATACTAATAGTTATTTTGAAAACTTGTAAAACGAATGAATGTACATGCCTAGATTTAGTCGCAAAACCCGAAATACCAAAGCAAACCTCTATAGATAGTGTAGCACAAGATGTAGCATCAATATTATCCTTGCAATCTAATTATCTATTTGATCCATTGGTTGTAGTGGTGGGCCATTGAATTTGTGAACATCTCAGAGAGTCCTTACTAATCTCTTAATAAATTTAAAATCTGATTGGATTCGTCATGATTTCAACCATTTTTTGCATTACTTTTTCTAAGTGTAAAATGTGACAAACCTTGTAATCCATGGCTTTTATTGCCACTATAACATTATATTTTAAAATGAATATGATTTGCATTTAACACACATATATGCTTGTTTTACTATGACGGTCACCTTTTTAACACACATTCGTTAGTTTTGTTTTTGCTATGCATATGTAACCAATTTGCACCCAAAAATCTGGGTTAATGGTCAATTTCTTTTAGTCATCATCTCCTAAAGCCCATGCTAATCAAATAGCCTGTAACTTAGCAAAGCGCCTATTAGGCTAATTTCACCTCATGTATTGATGACCACAGATATCCTACACTAATTCAAGCAATTCTAAAATAAAGCTCATACAAGTCTTAAAAGGAAGAAACCCAATCTTAAGTAAATCAATTTCAAGTAATATGACCTTCATTTCCTTCATTCTATCCTCTATTCAAACAGAGCTTTCCATTCCATTCTATTAAAGGCTTAATTTTGGTGGCACTGAATTTGAGCCTTTGTATATTGTCTTATGTTGGTTTGTTTTTCATGTCATTTTGTAGAGTGTTTGGTGGCTATATATGCTATTTTACATTTGATAGAAAATGTTTATAAAAATTGTGCAATCAGTCTTTTTGCATTAATAATTTTCATTGAATCAATGATTCCATATTTTTGGGTTTTACATGTTGCCAAAAAATATCAATCAGTCAACAAATTACTTCGAATGAGATTCAGGAAGCATGAAGTAATCTACCAAAAAAAAAAAAAAAAAATCTTACGATGACATAGAAGCATTAACTTGATTTTTTTTCACTTTGCTACAAAATATGAAACAGCAAATACCAAACCACATAACTATTTATACCAAAAAAAATCAACAAATAGTATGTACACATACACACAAACAGAACATAAATATACATACAGATCAAACGGACTCAAAAGCAAAATCAACTCAACCGATCAAATGAGCGGTGAAGACCAAACGGTTCATCGAAAAAAATCCAAAAAAAAAAAAAAAATGAAATCAGAATCAAGCAGATCAAGAATTGAACAAAATTTACAAAACCCTAGTTAAATTTCTAGTCCCTAGAAAATCCATAGAGATTTTACTCAAATCAACAAAAAGTTTTACAGATCCAAACACACACACACACACAAAAAGTCGAAGTACTCAGTATTAATCGATTGCTAATTAATCGAATTGAACCCTAGGTTTGATAAAGAAAAAAATCAACTTTATACGATTTTGATCGAAAATCTCAAAAAATAAGAAATAGAAGAAGAAGAAGAAGAAGAAAACGAACCCTAATTTTCTAAAACAAAGATCTAATTCAACCATCTGATGCAATTTGTATATTTTTTAATGAAAAAATGCAGAATATTTCAGATCCAATTTGAAATCGTATAGATTACTCGAAAATACGCCGAAATCGGCGAAGAGCGAGCAAAGCAAAGTGAGATAAAGCTTTAAACTGAGCGAATGGTGATGGCTTGTAAGGGAGAGGTTTGAGGAATAAAGAGAGAAAGGGGAAACGGCTGGACCTAAGACAAAGCGGAGAGAGAGAGAGAGAGAGCGCACAAAAGTTAGGTTTTTTTTTTTTTTTTTTTTAAAAAGCGAAATTTAAAAAATAGAAAAAAATTTAAAAAACGAAATTTAAAAAATAGAAAAAAATAAATAAATAAATACTGACGTGGAAAATTATGGAAAGAAAAAATAAATAAATAAATGCTGACGTGGAAAATTATGGGAGCTTCAAAAGCTTCGGTTTTATATATATATATAGATAATCAATTGGTGCAAAGATTCTTTGGGCTGAGCCTTGCATGTGAAAAATGAATGATGTCAAAGTTTTGATGCGAAAACAAGTAAGAAGTTACTTTTCAAGCCAAAAAACTCTGATGAAACTTTTAGTGCGATAATAAGTCAAGAATAGCTCATGGTGTGTAGACTCTTTGGCTGGGCCTTTAGAGAAAATGAATGACATCGAAGTTTTGTTACAAAAACGAGCGAGTAGTTACCTTTCAACCCAACATGCCTCAAGTGAAAGTTTCGATGTGAAAATAAAATCGAAAATAGTTCTTGGTGTGAAATCTTTAAGTTGGGGCTCTATAACAAAAATTAAAATTAATGATGTTGAAGTTTCCATGAAAAAACGAGTGAGGAGGTACTTTTTAGATCAAAATAACTCAGGTTAACTTCAATTGTGAAAAATAAATGAAGTCGAAGTTTTGGTGCAAAAGCAAGTGAGGAGTCACTTTTCAAGCCAAAATGACTCGAGTGAAAGTTTCGGTGTGAAAATAAAGTCATGAATAACTCTTAGTGTGAAGATTCATCGGGATGAGCCTTAATTGCGAAAATGAATGACATCAAAGTTTTAAAGTGAAAATTAGCGAGGAGTTACTTTTTGACCTAAAATGATTCAAGTTAAAGTTTCAATATGAAAATAAAGTCAAGAATAGTTTTCAATGCAAAAATTCTTCAAGTTAGGCCCTACATGCAAAAATGAATGGCGTTGAAGTTTCAAATCCCCCAGTTGAGATAGAATCGAAATAAGGACGTAACTTAAGATGATAATTTTCCCTATGGATTTTGAGACAAGGACATCTTCCCATCGAGGTCCATATGTCTAACCTCACCTCCTCCATTCTCATATGCCAATCTTCCTCTCTAAGGCCATACATATATGATCTCACCATCTACAAGCTCATGTAGCAAACTCCCCTCATGGTTCATGTTGACGCCAAATCTTGGCACTTACCACTCTTTTGAGAGTTCTTAGCGACATGTGTGTATAAAATGGGTGACTTGTGTAGACATTTGAACGATGTGTGTTCATTAATGAGTCATTTTGTTTATTTTTCTATTTTTAGGAGTCGTTGCCAATTATGAGCTTTTAAGTATGATTGGTCACCTATGTTTAATTTATTTTATTTCTGAATTAACTAAGGGAATCATAAGGATTCTTAAGCTTAAAAGGGAGACAAGTGCCTTTTGTTAGAATTATGGTTAAGTGATTAAACTCACAATTTCCTAATAGCTTAAACTTTTGGGACAATCGATAATTTAACATGGTATCGGAGCGAGAAAATCCCGAGTTTGATTCTGTCTTCACTCTACCTCTTATTTAAAATGTTAAATTCCCACTTTGTTGGACTCCCACTTATTAAGGGGAAGTTTAGGCTCACAAGTGAGGGAGAGTGTTAGAATTATGGTTAAGTGATTCAACTCACCATTTCCTAATAGTTTAAGCTTTTGGAATAATCGGTAAAATTTAACACCTTCAACCAAAAATATTAACCTGAAAACTTTATTTTATGTGAATAAGGTGTTAGATACCCTACAATGTCTATCCTAAAATATTTGTCAATAAATTATAACTTTGCTGTCACTTTTTAGTTTTTGTTGGTATGTAGCATTAAGGGTACACTACCATTTTTTTTTAATCGAGTATCAATTGAAACTCATCGTCAATGAAATCATGTCACTAATTTTAAGAAAAAAATGTCACTAACATGTCAAAATGAACTCAAATAATTTAACTTTCATAGAATATCAATTCAAAATCATCGTAAATGAAACCATGCCACACCATTTTTTCTTTTTAGCCCAAAGCGATAATAAAGAAAACCATATTAAAGTCATAGGTGCATGTTTTTTTTTTTTTTGGATAAGGTCATAGGTGCATGTTAATCGCTAAACAAAAACCATATATATATATATATATATATATATATAAAACCACATCTATATATATATATATATATATATATGCACAATATTCATATACGATTTGTTTTGTAAGATATTTTAATGATTCTTTCTCATTTTAACGTGTCATAGCATGAAACAAGACCTATAGATACTCGAAGCTAAAAATACCTATGTATACTACTTTTCTTTTTCCCTTTGATAGGTCTAAGTATCATATGAATACTTCTTTATTAGAACCCATACACCTAGTATTGTCTTTTTTAAGCATGCTCTACTTCATATTTAATACTAATATTTTTTTAACAAGTAGACAAAGTAATGAATCCTTAATTAATTGAGCCACTAAAAAAAATGGTACTATAATAATGTTCAAATTTATCTTTACCCCAACAATATACAATACTTTCATGTAAAAAAAAATTAATTCTAATCATTCAATGAATAAAGTTGGATTAGATTCTTCCACCCACCGCACAGAGAGACAAAAGTGAGAGAGAGAGGGTTGGCTTTAATTGCGCGCTTTCATAGGCTTTTCTTTTTTCCTCAAAAGAAAGAAAAAAAAAAAAAAAAATTCCAGGCACACGCACAAACCCATATATAGTATTCGATTTTCCAAAGCATATAGTAAGTTTAGTAACAATCTAATCTGATCCGACCACCCAAATTTCGGAGTTTCAGGTTTCTCTGTCTTTGACTCTTTGTCCTTGTCTTTCCCACAAAACCCATTAATAAAAAAAAAATAAACAAAAAATAAACGAAAAATAAATTACAATAACACGACTAGAATCTCTCTTTCTTTCTTCCTTTCAAGTCCTCAGCTCTTCCTAAAGGTACTGCTCGGTCTCTCTCTCATAGATTATCTCAAATGGGTCTCTCTTATTTTGATGATTCTATGTGTTATCTCTTGGTTGATCGTCCTAAATTGATAGAATCTTTCCTGGGTTTTCAATGCTATTTGAAATTTATTTGTTTTTCTTTTCAATTCCGTGTCTTTTTATGGAATGGATGCGTTTGGCTCAATTATATGTTCCATAATTATGATTATCATCTTTGTTTGTGGGTGGATTTTTGCCGTTGTTTGATGTGATACTATGACCATTCCTTGCTGCTAAAAGAAAGAACCCTTCTCCTAAATTTGAAGAACTGTAAAAATCTTGACAGGAAAATTTTACTTTTTGTTGAATTTTCTGGTAATTACTTACCAATTTTGACAGTTTTTCCCCTTTTGATTTGTCAAACTTTGTATGGATAATTGGCTTGTAGAATCGCAGCAGCAATTGAGCACCCAAAGATTATTATTATTATTTAGAAGATTAAGATGGGGATAACTGGATTATTCTAAGAATTGTGAACTCTGATTACGTTATTAGAGAGTAGCTTCTGGGTTCTGTAAATGGACATTGCTTATTTTGATTCATCAATTTGATTTGAGGACACCTTTTTCGCCTCCTTTTGATTTCTGTTATTCACATGATTGTTTTAACTTAGTTATTTTCGTTTGCTACAGGTGAAGAAATATAGCCATAAGTTAGTAGTATCAAGAAATTTGTGATTTATAAACAGAATAGAGAGGGTACTGGTTTGTGGAGGCTGTGGGACTTCTGCGAGCTGAGCGCCTCTCTTATTTGTTGTTTCTTATTTATCAAAGTACATTTATTGCGACAGGAGCTGTTTCTTCTTGAGGCATATGCATACCACAATTGATTTCTGTTGATGAGATTGGAGAGTTTCTGTGGAGGGTTTTAAGTGGAAGAAAAAGATTACGGCTGGCAAAATGGGTGCCGTCTGTTGTTGTTTGAATAATGATGACTTAGAAGAGTATGTGAATCCAACTAGTGCTGTATATAGGAACTGTACATGTCTCAGTTGCTTTGTTCAGAACCTTCTTAATGTGGTATGTATCTAACTCCTATTACTCTTTTTTTTTTTTTTTTTTTTTTTTGGGAGAGGGGAGGGGAGGGGGATCTGTCTTCTTTGTGGGCGATATCTGTTTGAATTACAAATTTTACATTCAATACCTGCAGTTATGATACTGTTACTTAATCCAGCATTTCCCTTCTATTGCTATATTTTACTGTTGGAGTCTTTAAGTTTGTTCTCTTATTATCAAGCCTAAGAATTTTATGTGCAAGCACGTGCATCTTCAATTGTTTTCTTTTTACAAACATTTCAGCATTGTAATATACAGAAGATTATATCTAATTTTGACACTACACGGGGAAAGTGTTGCTTTTACTGTATGAGTCGTAGGTATACTATTTATTGTTTTAACCCCTGCCCTCTGCTGTGGTTTTGTATTGAAAGCTGATGTATTGCTTGCTTATTTCTTTGAAGAACTGTATACAAAGGTTGTTGAAAGAAATGGAAACATGTTAAAAGATTATTTTACATTTCTCAGTTTAGGAATGTTCAGCAGCATTTGTTATTCTGAATTTGTAGGACAAGCTTATGTTGATGCAAGTTCATTATGAAGAACATATTAGTCTAAAATTATTCACGAAGATATTAATGTTAATGATGAGATCATTACCTTTAGTATGAAAACATATATTTTTCTTTTGACTTTTGGGTTCTTTTCATATTTTGTAGTATACATCACTATTTAGAAGAGGGGAAGTGAATTCCATCCCTTCGTCTATTCAGGGGGCAGCATCTATGACTTCTACAGCATCACTGGACAACTCTCTATCTGGCATGTATCGTTCTCCTCCAAGGCCCTTGCCTTATGATGCTGATCCCAGATATTTCCGCTTGCAGCGGGATGGACTTGTCTCTAGACGTGAGAAGGGATCAAGTCATTCACATGAGGAGACAGAGCCTCTAAGAAGTGATGTTGATACAGATCCGGAATCTTTAAATTCAGGAGACAAATGGAATGAATCTGCTTGTGAAGATGGATCAAAAGAATACCGTTCTAAATCCTCAGTTAAGATCTCATCAGCAAAAACTACTATAACTGGAGTTGGAAACTTTTATACATCATCAGAAGATGAGGACGTCTGTCCTACATGTCTTGAAGGTAAAATTTTTTAATTCTTCTTTTAATATTCACTTTTGCATTGTGGAGAACATATAATTGTAGCAACTTTTCTGTTACTTTCTAATATGTTGGAAGGTAATTGACACAGACATGACTTGACAAGTGCTAGGACAAGATTGGGAATTTAATAAGTATTTTTGTTTATTTTCTTTTGACACCTCTCTGAAGAACTACATTTAAAAAGAACAACTCTACCGCTTAGTTAAAAGGGTCCATTTGATTCCATTCATGAATTAGTCCACTTTGAGTGTGATCCACCAAGTGTTTAACAAGTCTTGTTTTAAGTTTATTTTGTATATTTGAGCATTTCATTATTCAGTCATCGTGTATTAGAAAAATGTGTAGTTTTCCAAATTTAAGAGGTTGTGATGCATGTAACTGTTTTATCTTAAGAAAGGATGAAGGATGTGAAAAACTGGATCTCCGTGCTCAAGAATGCCTGAGAGCATTGTTAATATTACAGGCCAAAAAAAAAAAAAACCCCAAAAATAGATAACCTTATTGGAAGCTATTAAACTTTTGAAAATCACAGTACAGATCTTAAAAAATTTTCTTCTATTTCTATTTTAGAAAAGTTTTAACCCTTAAATCTTTTTAGTATTCATGTCCTTCCAAACCTCCTATGAAAGGGCAATAGCAGATTTTCCCCAACAGCCTGATCTATAAGGGTAATTTCTGTGGAAGCTGGAAGCTAAAATGTGGTGAATCAATGGTGAATGTTTCACACAGTTCACTTATATCTCCATATTTTTTTGGCCTTTTGCTAAACTAGGCTCAAAGGTGGGAGGCATAGACCTGTTGATTGTGCATTGATCAAGAGTGCTATCTTAGTAAGGACAGAGGGCATATAATCCAATCTGTTAATTCGGAGCCGCATTTTGTGGATTTGTGATATGTGTTGCAATTGATACCTTATCTTTGAAAATGTACTTTTATGGAGTACATCTTTTGTTGTGTAAATTCTCACAGCTTTGAAACTTACATTTGATGTGCAGAATATACTACAGAGAACCCCAAGATAATGACCAAATGCTCTCATCATTTTCACCTGGGTTGCATTTATGAGTGGATGGAGAGAAGTGACAGTTGTCCAGTTTGTGGCAAGGTATTTTTTTTTTTTTTTTTTTTTTTGATAGGTAAAATTTTCTTTTATGCATATTTGTTCATTGTATATACACACAACACACATTCATATATGTATGTAGGTATGTAATGTATGTATGTATCTATGCATGTGTCTACATGGGGGCACATTTATGTATGTATATTTATTTATTTGTTTGAAAGCAAGGTATGGCATCATCATTATAATTTTAAAGGAACTTGTGATGAAGGTTTGTTTCCCTACCATCCTCAAATTTCCTTAGTTTCTTTTTAGTATATGCATATTCATTTTTCTTTTCTGATCATGATAGTATTACTCTACTAGTGGAAGAAAGATTATTGCTCCTGATCTGCATCAGATGGAAAATTAGCTCTAGAAGCATATATGTAGATATCTTGTCACATTAGTTCTCTTTCTTTGTTAACATAGGATGTCGAATTTTTGTTGAAAAGACCCATGCCATTGGCTATATTGTTAATATACGTGGGTTTTTCGGATAGACAAGTGTTTTTACCGCTTGCATAAAATTTTTGGCTGCTGATCTCATTCCATCACTTCAAGGCACAATTAAAAATTGTTGTTATATGATTGAAAAGTCCAAACAAGTCCCTTGAATATATTTTCAAATACCTGAAAAGGTAATTGACTATTCAGAAAAGGCCATTTATTTAAAGTTTTAATCCATGAAATCATTTTTTCCCCTCTCACTAAGTTAGATCTTCTCTTTAAAAAAAAAAAACACATGTTCTTATGAGATCTCAAAATGCATTTATACTGGATGTTCCTATGAGATCTCAAAATGCATTTATACTGAAAAAACACTCTACATGCCCTGTGTACTGAACAAACGTTCTACATGCCCTGTGTGCATATTTTTGAGGATCAAGGTCTGCCATTTGGAAAACCCACTTAGAGATTTGATTTACAACCAATACTATAAGTGCATTTTTTTGTCAGTTATTGGTTTAAGAATTCAATGGTTTAAATCCATGATATCTCCATCCATTCGTCTCTTGTAAGGGAAATCGATGGGTCCTTGAAATTTGATATTTCTTATTAACTGTGAGGGTAACACAATCAGCTGAGGACTATACCTCATGAAGCGGAGTTCACTACTTTGAATCTTCCCATCACCCTCTGTTTTGGGCCAAAGCTTACTTATCAGAACCCATTATATATATATATATATATATATATATATATATATATATATATAAACAGAGTTTGAATATGTATTGGTTTATCAGATGAACAGATATTTTGTAGGTTGTTTGGATGGAATAGAATATGTGAGGAGCATTTTGTAAAGTTATTTGAAAAGGGGTGGAGGATAAGAAAACTTGCAGAACACCTGAGAACCAGAGTATGTGCAAGATGTGCTAGGATGCAATAGACAAAATAACGAAGGAATGGGAAGGATGTTAAGTTGCATACAGGGGAAACTAAGGGAACAACTCCTTAAGATCGCTCTAGGAAAACTCAGTTCTAAACTGAATGGTTTGTAAAATTCACTCAAAGACCCCTTTACGAATGCCTAGAATTTGCTTTTATAGATGCAAAGTTGTGTGGCTCAGGCTAAACTATTTTATGACTACTTGTTGGTAATTCTTGGCTAATCTTTAACTAAGTAATTCTTGGCCAAGATTTCTTGAATATACCAATTACAATTTGTTACAAGAAGGAAGTAATTGTTACAAAAAGACAGCACAAGCTGTTACAAGAGTGTATGCAATTGCTTTAATGCACTGCATCACAACAGCTAGCATCTTGAGGTATCACTCTTTGTGTGCAGTGAAGAGGTAATCAGTTTGCTGAGCTTTTGCAGCTTAAATGTAGGTGTCCTACGTGTTTTATGTATTTAACAACTGTTTTTTCAAGCAAAGCAATTAAGGTTTCATGCTTAGGTGACCTTACGTTTTATTGATATGTGAAGTTTCATCATCATTTTATGAGTAACCCAAGTTGGATTGGGTAGTTCTGCAGAAATGGTGACATTATAGCTGCATCACTCATTCCTGATGATGCTTTGTAAGTTGTAGAAATTGGATGGCTTATTATTGGACCCAAAAAAAAAAAGCATGAATTTCTAGAAGTCATATTTCTAAATTTTTGTTAACAAATTATGTTGTTTCCTTAATCTTTACTTATTCTGACTTAGTATTTACTTGGTTGGCTTCTATAGGTGATGGTATTCGATGAAACAACATAATCTTGATTGAAAGGTTTTCGTTGTAGAGGAAGCCAGCAACACACGGAGAGGAGAAAGAAAACCAAAGTGTAGTCATTGTGAATATCAGAGGTTAAAGTGTTTGTTATATATAGTAAATATTAAAAATTGTTCCTCATATCGATTGTTGTGAGTACGTGTTCCAAATGTCCTTAATTCCTTCACTGTTTCTAATTGAAACAAGCTTGCAATTTTATTTGAAATACGGCTATGGTTTCTTCAGTATGGCATTATACAGGGTCTCATGAATGGACTGAGGAGAAGCATTTGAAGTCCCTCTAGGTCTAACTGTATAGCTTTGGGTTTTTCTTTTATATTTTGGTGTTATTATTTGCATTGTTGGCTATACATCTGGTAGATGACAGGTCAAGCTTGAACAGGGCTTTCACTTTAATTATTAAAGAAAGATGCATAAGAGGCAGTCACATTTGTTTTTGCATCAGTGATCAGTGTATGTTTGTGTTTGTGTTTGTGTTTGTGTTTGTGTGTGTGTGTGTGTGTGTGTGTGTGTGTGAGAGAGAGAGAGAGGACTTGAGGTCATAGCACTGATATCAGGGCCACATATTTAAAAAGAATATAGGGTATAAATAAAATATTAGACAGTTTTTAAATCTTTTATAATTGAGCCCACTAAATAAATTTTATGGGGTTCAATCATATGGCATATATTATTTTTCTTGTTTACATCAAATATTCAAATAATTAAGGGTTTTTTCCTCTTATAATTTACTTGTTTATTTTAAAATATTAATTTATTCCAATGAAATTGAAATTGATTACTTTAGGGCTATTATTATTATTATTATTATTTTTTAAATAATGACTTTCTTACTTTGTCGAGTCTAGTTAAACTCTTTATTAGTTACTACAATTTATGTTAGGTTATTAAGTTTATAATTAAATTGTTGAAGCTGAATAATATTTTGGACAAAGTTTAGCTACCTTATTCAATATCTTTTTATTAAAGGTGATTTTTGACAAATCTATCATTGGATTACATTTTCTTCTTATATTCTCTATGCTTACAAAATTTTTAGAAAATTAAAGATCAATCGTTACGTTATTAATAAATTGTTTAAATTGTAATTTTGTTTAGTTTAAAATTATGTATAAAATATGAGTTTATATATCATATAGTAAATAATATCCAATTGACCCAAAATTCGATATGTGTATTAAGAGCGTAAAGAACATGCAATTCAATGGTTAGATTTTCAAAATAAATAGTAATGTTTATTTTATTAAGATTGTAACCTTAAGTTACAACTAATTTTGTAACTAAACTTTGTTCTAATATTTTTCACACGAATTATGAACCCATTTCTCTAGAGAAAACCAAGCATTCACAGAGATTATGTATTTACTTGTAAAATTTGCCTTAACTTTATGAAGATTAAAAATGGACATGGATAGAAAATAACTGTAATTTTTTTTCATTCATTCTACCCTACCAAACAAGAACAAAATATATTAATCTATCATTTTCTGTCTCCTTGCTTTTACATCAAACCAAATTCATTAACACTTAGAGCATTCTCATTCGATCCTCCAAAATCCATTAAAAGCCAAATAAGATGATATTGTTCACAAGATTACAGAAAACACTATATATTTGGTTCTTTATTATTGTCACATTTTGCAAAATGATATAATTCTCCTTTAAATTTGAAGGAGCACTATAGCATTTGTATTTATTACTTTTTCTTTTTTCATTCAAACTTTCTCTCCTAAAAAACCTAAAAAAGACTCTCTTTAGCCTCTTTCTCAATCTTGGCATCGAGGCTCGGTTCCCCATCAACATGGCGGTGTTGGCATGGTGATCCTCGTGAACACGTTGAAGTAAACCAAATGCGTGGTAGTTCTCATGGTGGTTATCACAAATGCGTTGAAGTAAACTAGTTGCAACATTGAGGGTTACTCGATTGTAGTTTGTGTTTTTAATTGGGTTGGTCTTGTAGACCAATCACTCCTCGAAAGACGCCTAAGAATAAATAGAGGGAGGAAGAGGGATTTCAAATCCTAATATCTTCTCACGAGGGCAGATACGTTAAGATCTTTGTTGGGAAGACCTTGCTAGTGAAGTAAGCAAGAAGAGGTATGTGCGGGTGTAGTAGTTCAAGAACTATGTTATGACTTGATCCCTTCAAAAGAGTAGGTAGGCAGCTTGAGAAAAAGATCTCAGGTTCAATCGCCAAATCAAACAATTATTCAAATTCTAAAAACTCGAATAATAGAGGAATTGCTGGGAAAAAGGGTAGAAATCGAGGTCCTATACCTTGTATTAATTCTATTCGGCCTTATTTTATTTTATTTTATTATTTACTTTTTAATATAAATATTGTTTTATCTTTGAGATATTTAGAAGGCAAAATGTTGGGTGTGGGTTGCAGGTTGTTGGCCATGGTTGCTAGGTTGCAGACATGCAGTGGCGCTGGGTTTTGCATTGACAGGTTGTGGTGGCGTTGGGTTGCCAGAGGCAAGATGGTTGGGTAATTTGAGATGTTTTGATCAGGTTTTGTGATAGGTAGCTGTGGTTGAGTGGTTTGGGTTGTGTTGATCCTATTTGTGAGAGAAAAAAAAAAATAATAATAATAATACAATGCATTGCAAAATATAGAATGAGATGTAGGGTATATTCTTTTAGGTAGTTCTTTAGAAAAAGTAAGGTTTTTGGTGGTTTAATTAGAGAAATTGTATATAAATATAAGTTTATGTGAATGCTCTTTAGTGGTAAAAACACCATTTCTCAAGAAAAAAAAAATTGTCAACTTGGAGGTGTGATTCTATCTTTATATCCCTAGATTAAATTTTGAGCCTGACAGCCCTTCAAATCTCAATTTTTTTTATTTTTTATTTTTTATTTTTTATTTAAAAAAAAAAAACTCTTTTGAAGTCTCCAACCTTTTTCATTTCACAGTCAGCAATGTAAAAATTGTCAACTTGGAGACTTCTCATCATAATTTAAATCATTGAAAATGTTCTTGCAAAGCATTATTAAATGAAGACAATCTTATTCACACCATTTTACTATAAGACATACATGTCACTATAACTGTAAACACAAGGCATAATACAGGGACCAATAAGTATCTCAACCACACATATCATAATATTAAAGCATGCAAAGATATGCTGCCCTTTTATTAACAACTGAAATAGAAGCTTTAATCTGTAAGGTTCTCAACTAGACTACTTGGAAAGCTCTTAGAAAGACCTCTGGGGGTTGGGCACCACTCAATTTCTGGCTTCCATTAATCTGTCAAGAAAAACCAATAGTATGAATGGACCTGCTTGGTAATTATACCGAAAAATAAAGTTTACAAATTGTGAATTTTTATCACCCACCACAAAATATGGGACGCCTGAAATACTTGCTGAGTACTTCTCAAGCTCCTCATTAACCTTAGCAGACAAAAGGAGTAAGGTTAGTTCTATCAAAAACATCAAAGGAGAACTTGTGGCGTGGTCTATTATGGAGAATACAATTTGAAAATAAATAATGATTTTCACAAACATTGAGACAGGTATGCATTTGCAGAATTATAAGTTTTTACTTTCTCAGCAACCAAAAGGAGCACAGAAGAAAAAATGTACATGATGCTCCAGTTGATTGCCCACATTGCTGAAGAAAAATATCTAAAACTTAAAAGTTCAACCCCAAAATGCAGTAATAAGTCAGATTTTATTTTCTCCTATTATATCATCTTTGGCAACCAATTGCAGCATAAGAATTAGCAAAGAAAAAGACCTCCTTTAACCCATTGTTGGGGTCTCGAAGAAACTCTTCTGCCCCCTCTATCCCAACCTCTTTAGCAGATTCCAGAAGAAATTCCCTGCGAATATTGGTGTTTGTTAATATCTGAGGTAAGATGTGCAAAGATAATCAACTCTACACTGATGATAAACAAAATAAGCCTGCTGCACAGGAGGATCTTATATCCTTATTGGGTTACCCTGGTGAGGAACATTTCATGCCAAACAACTCAGGTTAAATAATAGCAAGACTGATGGTGTTTCCCAAGTTGTTTTTTAACTTTCAAATACTGGCCCCTAGAGTATCATTGTTCTCATAGTGGATTTTATTTCCAGGAAAGAACCAACTGGGGACCAGCAGTTTTAGTTGACTGCCAGTGCCATGTCAAACTAAAGTAGAATGGTCAATAATTGCAGAAATTTTGGTTCTAGAAAGCAATATATTTTCTTCAATTTTATTTTGATAAGTGAGTTGAACATGTGGAGCTCAAGTCAAAACGAGGATTTGTCCAGTTGTTTAGTCTCTAATAACTCATGATCTTTGAAAGAATTTATTTTAATTTTTTGGAGGTGGAGGGGTGCATTCTACATGGTATTCATGTTAAACAAAAATCAATCCATAAGAAAATTAATATTAAGCATTGTTTACAGGAAAATAAAATTTATTCAAACAGCCTAAACATTTAGAAAATATAAAGATCAAACGTTCCACAGCCAAACTTACTGGTCACCAATAAATTTTGCCTGAGTGAAGTAGCCAAGAGAGAGCACCTCCATAAGATTATGTTGCTTATCAAGACCCTGTTGCCCAGCGAAATGCATAAGCCTGTGGCTGTCTAGAGTATTTCCCCTGTGTGCATTTAAGACAATGTTAGTGGAATCTCCAATAGATTAAAGTCGCTTCATAGCTTCCTCACCTATATAAAGTTATCCATATATTTAAAACTGTTTTTATGCTTACGTGAGTCCTGAAAGGTTATATTCCAATCCATGGCCCCTAAAAACCTGAAAATTTGCAAAGCAGTCATAATTATTTATTGCATACAATGACCAGCCAAATCAAACTTAATGCAAACCAATCAATGATATGTATATAAGTGATTCAGAGAATTTTTGGAAAACCTCCGACATCCGAGCTTCTATCCTCTCAGTTTGAGATCCAAACTTGTTCCTGTAATACTCTTTCTTATTGATGCCTTCTTTTGGGGCAGAAGGATTAAGTTGAAATGGATGCCATCTAATCTGCAAATGTAGTTGATAAAAGATAAGAGTGGGAACACAAACATTCGTGCACATGCACGCGCAAACAGAGAGAGAGAGAGAGAGAGAGAGAGAGAGAGAGAGAGAGAGAGAGAGAGAGCAAACCTCAAAGTCATAGTTATCTTTAGATGCAGCTATAGCTTTGTCAAGATTTTTTTTGCCCACAAAGCACCATGGACACACAGTGTCTGAACTGATATCTATTTTTATAAGCTTTTTCTGAGTGTTGTTTCCAACTGACTCGGATGCAGACATGATGCCTTTATGTCCGCAAGCTTTCTGAAATATATTGATTCAGTTTTGAATGCAGTGAAGTACAGTAGTTTTTCTTCTTCACATGTTATAACTCAAGATAACATTTTCTACCAAAGAATTATTAACTGAACAAATTACAAAACACATGTACTCTTGAATCGGAACCCTGGATCAAAATGAAGCCAGGTGCATAACCCATGACTACTTGAAAAGCTCTATTATTCAAAGCACTAACTTTTTATTAAACATAAATCCTAATTTTAAGCAGTTGAAATATGTCAATAAATCCTGCCCTTCAGTCCAAGCAAGGGCCTTCTTTTCTGTGAGACTCTGCTTGATGTTTACATCTACGTAAATTATTACTACCTCCAGTAGTACGTCTGCCCCAAATTCACTAACTTTTAAGCAACCTGAGAGCTACCTGAAGAACAGGACTTAAGGTCTAGTCATGACAAAGAAGAAGGAAACTGCATGCTATTCAAATGACCACTCAAGGACTCTCCTCCAGAATGCCTCATATTCAATTACTAATTTTACAAAGGAGCAGAGAAAACAAAAGGAATCATTTTTATTTATTTATTTATTTTTAAAATTTTCTACAAAGGAGTCTTATAGCTCATTTGACACCTCTTAGTATTTTCAACGAAGACGTTCAAGGTTCAAATCCTCCCTAGCCCAATTATTGAATTATCAAAAAAAAAAAAAAAAATTCATTCATTATCAGAGAGGTACCCTTTTGTCTTACTCATTAATCTAGCCCTATATTTATTTATTTATTTTTTAATTTAAATTTTAAACATACCCTTTCTTTGTGAAAATTAAGAATGAAATCTTCCAACAACCCTTATCTAATCTAGCCATTTTAATCAGATTTCGCAACACAGTAAAAGGAAAAGAAAAAGGTTCATCAAAATGATCTCATTTTAAGAATTTAGCACCAACAAAGACAATTAAAAGCTACCCCACAACATCAATTAGGAGATTTTCTTTCTTTGGATTATTACACATATCAGAAAGAAAGAAATTAGAAAATAAACATGACAAATGGACATGAGTTTGCTACACACAACTATTCCAAGAATTTCACTTCACATGACAAACCCCCCAAAAAAATAATTCATATTTTTAGCATAGAAGATGAACACTGATTTTTTTTTTTCCTTCTTAAATGCAGAATTTCAGCCAAAGCATCATATAGTGGCAGAAGAATACTATATAAAGTATTGGAAATTAGATTCTCAAAAAAAAAAAATGATGCAATAAAAAAAATGAGAAATGAAAAATGAGAAGAATTGAAAAAGTGGGTATTGGAAATGGTAAGGAATAGAGAAATGTTACCTGAAAGAGAAGAGAAGAGAAGGTGAGACTTTGTGGAGGAGATTGGATTTGGCTCACACCAAACGCATTGCCAGTTCAATATATACTTATTGAGGTTTGATCTTCTCAAATGAAAGAGACGACCGTTTTCATTTTCACACGTCACCTTTTACCAACTACCCCCGTTTAGGGTTTTTTTTTTTTTTTTTTTTTTTTTTTTTTAAATAAATTTTTTTAATACATTTGTATTTTTTAAAATGTTATTTTTTTTTATGAATTTAAAATTGTTATTGGTACGCTGAAAATGATTAATCACATATTTGCAATTCCCAACATATTTTTGTAATTATTTAAATAATCTTCTTAAAAAAAAAAAAAAAATACACTTCTAGGAGAGGGTATGATTTTTTGTGTAGGCAAAGGTGGAAACTTTCAACTTTGCTCTATTACGATTTTTATATATTTTTTAAAGCAGTGTTTCGTATACTCACTTTTACTCCCAACTGAAAAAGAAATTAAAATTATGACTTGAAACAATATTAATCTTATTTTATCCTGTATGCAACAATATTTATCATATTTTTTATTGGTATGTTACTATATTTATATTAGGTTAAAAACACAAATGGTACATTCTAAGTTTTAATGAAATTTATTTCAATCCTCTAATTTTATTTTTATTTTCTTTCAATTGAGTTTTCTAAATTTTAAATTTATTCAATTCAGGTTTTTGGATCAATTCCATTAAAAAAATTGCTGTTAAATATAGAATTAATTAATGAAAAAATTTAATATAAAAAATTTATATTAATTTTATATGAGAAAAATATATTTTTAATGGAAAATTTTTAATAAAATTAGACAAAAGGTTTGAATTGGATAAATTTAAAACTTAGTGAAGTCAAATAAACCGGAATAAAGTTTAATTATTCAAATTCATTTCAATACTTAAATGTAGGGTGGCAATTTATGTTTGCGTGTTGGATTTGTGTCATGTTGAGTTATAAGTATTTGACTATATGGGTCAGTCCTAACCCGACATATTTATTAAAAGGATCATGATTCCTTAATCGTAATATAACCCTATTAAATGGGTCAGTCGTGTCAATCTGTTTAATAGATTTTATCAAAATGAAAAGAAAAAAAAATTTGTATTACTCAAATTGATATGAATTATGAAAAACCAAATAAATAAATATTTTTTAATATAAAATTCAGAACTAACGAAAGAATCGCATCACAAATAATCATTTAAAACTAAAGTATATCTTAATATCACAAAAAAATAATCATTATTAAAAAACTAAACCACTACAACTAATAGGTTTATATACTTAGGGTTTAAAGGTATATTAATAAAATGTCATTTAATTAAACGAGTTAGATAAGTCAAACGAGTTTCATATAATGGATATTAATTTAATCCATTTATTAAACGGATCAGTCTTATCAACTCGAATATGATACGAACCATTAAATCTCAATTTCTAATTTACTAATTTCATATTTTGTCCGTCTCTTAAGTCGTGTCATTTTTACAACTCCTACCTACTTGAACGGCAATTTGGATTTTAACCTCTATTCTATTTTTTGAAAAAACTCTTACTATATTTATAAGAAAGTGAATTTCGTAAACGTATCAGACCGGGTATTTTTATTGTCTAGAAGATTCTTTAGGCCTCAATCCAAAAAAAAAAAAAAAGAAAAGAAAAAGAAAGAGAAAGATTCTTTACGCAATATTGTGCATTGACCATCGAACCGTGCCTTCAATTCACACAAACTCAAGTTTTTAGTTTTCCAAATTCCGATTTCCAGGAATTCACATACCCAGATTCAGGTACGTGCTGTTTTCACAGATTCATTTTCACCATCCAATTTCTAATTCCCCGGATTTTTTTTTTTTTTTTTTTTTTTTGCATTCTGTTATCACATGCAACACGTGGCAGCTAAACTCTGTTTGGTCGCCGGAACAGACTTTCCCGTTTCTTAATTCATTTCCTGCAAAATCACAACACCACACCACATTTCTAATTTCAGAAACAATTTATGTTTGTTTGTTTTTTTCTTCTGTGCTTTTTCAAAAATCATTTGATGTGATTGTTTTTAAATATATTCAGGCTATCTCTAATTTTTGTGTATATAATTAATAAAAAAAAAATGGATGAAATATTTGGGACAAGAAGAGCAATAAGCGAAACAACAACAAAGAAGAGTGCAATATATGTGTGGGGTTACAATGAGTCTGGACAGACTGGTAGGAAAGGCAAGCAGTGGCAATTGAGGATCCCTAGACAGCTTCCTCCTCAGCTTTTCGGGTGTCCGGCCGCCACGGGACCCAATTCACGGTGGTTTGATATTGCTTGTGGTCGTGAGCATACCGCGGCTGTCGCCTCTGATGGGTCGCTTTTCACTTGGGGTATAATTTATATTTCTTCATTGCATTGCATACCCTTTTATGTTTGTTCATTGCTTATCATGATGAGATGATTATAATGTTATGGCTCTTTTTATTGGGTACAATGTATTTAGCACATTGCCATTTGAAATAGATCCATTTCAAGCTGTATAGAATGCCCCATTATTTAAAAATTAAACGATGTGGCAATTTATGCACCAATAGTTTCTGTGAAGTGGGTGAAATGGAGAGGATTTTGTTCCTAGTGGTAGATTACAGCTAGTCGGAGAAGCTTAAGATGATAGGAAATGGTGAATTTAATCTCGTAGCCATTATTTTAATACATAGACTAGATAGGTAAAATTTCTCTATCATTTGAACCCGAGCTCGGGAGATGCCACTAGGCTAGAAAGCTATTGGTGGCATTCTGGCCTTTTTATATCTAGCGAATTTTGTGGAACAACATGCTTAACAATTGTGTATTAGTAATAGTTTGGTTGAAGGCCATTTTGTTTGTGACAGCATGTTCTTCTTGGTTATAGTTGGTTTTACTTGTGGTTGTAGCTAAAATTTTTTAATGGGGTTGTAATATTTTTATTTTTGCAGAAATGGGTTTTTTGTTTTATTTTTGGTTGTAATATTATTATCACTAAGATAGCATCGTGTCCTTTTACTGCATATATCATCATGTTGTTTACTGATTATACAGCATAAGTGACCAAGAATCTTTATAAATGTATTCCATGGTCTAGGGGCCAACGACTTTGGTCAGTTGGGAGATGGAACTGAGGAGCGAAGCAAGCACCCTAGAAAAGTGAAACAATTGCAGACAGAGTTTGTGAAATCTGTGTCTTGTGGAGCACAATGTACTGCTTGTATTGCAGAACCTCGTGAAAATGATGGAACCATCTCAACAAGTAGGCTCTGGGTTTGGGGCCAAAATCAGGTAGTATCTGTAATTCTTTTGCATCCTCCACAGCACCCCCTCCCCCACAAGCCTCCCCCCCCACCCCAACTAAATGTTCTTTGGCAGATAATATTTTATAGCATTATTTATTTTGTTCTACTTCTCATACAGGGATCAAATTTTCCTCGCTTATATTGGGGGGCCTTTTCTCCTAACACGGTATTTTATATATTTTTCTTGTTAAGTTTAATTTTATTATTTATGCAAGTTTTTGTTTTTGTTTTTTTTTTTGGTAGGGGAGGTCCAAATTGTTGACTTTTGGTTGTGGATACTATAAAAAAAATATCTACTTAAATTATTTCTTAGGAAAAAGAAAGGACCGTATATGTGAAGCAAATTATAGAGTTCATTAAAAGTAGCTTGAGATAGAAGACAATCTGTCCTCAATTAAGTGCAATAATTTTTAGCTATTATGGTTGGATGTGTCCTCTTGATATTTATATGGATTAGTTTTGAGGCACCATTGCTTCTTGTCAGTTACAAGAAAAATAGGTATTAAGAAAATATAAAAAAGTTTCCTTCTAAACGTTTACTTTTTTATTTATTTGTTCTTTCCCAGAATCAAGGGAAGGGTTACAGTCATCTATTTCGTAGAATGTATATGCTGGGGATACCTTTCGCTTGAACATATATCTAAGAGTCATATTCATGACTTCACATGTTAGGTTTCCCAATTTTGAAAAATTATATTCACAATTGGCATTACTGAAACTGTTTAGTTCATGAACAGAGGAAGTTTTTATCATGGGTTTTGTGCCATCAAATCTTTTAAATTTGCTGATCATCATTTTAATTGATAATTAAATTGTAATTTCTTGTCAAGTGTCAGCCTCTGTTTATGTTTTTCTTGGTTAGTTGTCCCTTAAACCTGATTGTATAGTACATTTATCACAGATTATCCGTCAAGTGTCCTGTGGGGCAGTGCATGTGGTGGCTTTATCAGAGGATGGCCTGCTACAAGCGTGGGGTAAAGTGTCTTTTAAAATCATGAGTTACCATTGTTTTAATTAAAGTAATTGTAAACAATGTAATTATTTTAGCACTGGCAGTTCTATGCATAACTCTTTGTTCTTATGATGTTTATGCTTGTGCATTCTTTTAGTAATAGATGGGTCATACGATATAGGAAAGGAAACTTGTGATTGTACTCTAGTTTCCTGATACATATTAATCAGAATTTTATCATTGTTCTGAAAAACCAGGCTACAATGAATATGGTCAGCTTGGCAGAGGTGTTACCTGTGAAGGACTACAGGGGGCTCGTGTAATAAATGCTTATGCGAAGTTCCTTGACGAAGCTCCTGAGCTTGTGAAGATTACCCAAGTGTCATGCGGGGAGTACCACACTGCAGCAATATCTGAAATAGGCGAGGTGTAAGTGATCTGTAGGACTTTTTAGGTGGAGATAAGTTCTACATATAAGCATGAAAATTGTGGTTATCCGCATGGCACATGTAAATCTGAAGGTTTGACAAAATCTTCTTATGGGAATCTCACGCCTAGTCAGGAGAACGGATGCCATGGAATTGGGATGCATTTTTGATATGCAAGTCTGCCGTCTTGCTAACTTGGTTATACCATTGAAAGCTTAATTTCATTACAGCTATATAGCTGTTTCTGCCACTAACTCATAATCATGCTAAAGTACTCTTATGCTTGAATTTTATCCTGAGCTATAGGTGTGCTGCCAAAAATAGAAAGAAAAAAAAAATTTCTGTAGGGTCAGAGTGGTTTGTATTATAAGGCTAAATTACAAATTACTAATTTTTCCTAAATTCAATTCAGTTTTGTAACTTCTGATTTATTCATGTCAGTCGGTCCAATAATTTTTACTTTTATTCAATGTTGTCCTTCCATCTAATTTCGTCATATTGTGTCAATAGGTGTCCTAAAATGATATCATTTTGGAAATTCATAAATAACAAAAACTACATCGTTTTGGGACACATTGAAAAATGGATGGAATTTATAGGACTAAAATGAATAAATCAGAAGTTACAAGACTGAATTGAATTTTGGACAAAATTAGAGGTAACACACGTTATTGTAGTTCTCCTCAATTGTTCTTCTTGATAACCCAAGTTGGCTAAAACTCTCAAGTTGAAATTCTTACCATCTTTTATGAATTGATTTGGTTATTATTACATCACAGAATGCTAGAAAGATAGTAAATATGTGATTTTGTGTGTGCATGTGTGCGTTTGTATATGCGCATCCATTTGTGAGATGCACTAATATCCCTTCTCTGCAATGGGACTATATTCATAAATATGTGATATAAAAATGAACTCTTAAGACAAACATTAAAAAATGGATAATAATTACCATAGAGAATAAGTGATTCTTTTTGGCTGGGATGCAGACACACGTGCGTGCCTGTGTGCGCACCCATGCTTGCGTGCTCTGATTTGTTTTTCAGTGACCCCTACATTCATTATTGTGATTTTTTTTTTTTTTTTTTTTGATTGGTAAGTTACACACACATCCAATGGGTCTTGAATCCATGACCTCACCCTCCACTAAGCACTTTTAAGGGGGAGGAGGTGCCAGTGAGCTAGGGCTCATTGGCTTATTATCATGAATTTTGCACTTACAAAGTTAAAATTATTGGATTTTTATTAGATAATGACAGGTTTCTGTTAAATAAGATTAGATCTTCAAAGCTCTCTTGTTTTTCCTCTTACTTTTTTGGTACAACTGTTAGTGTTTGACTTACATAGAATTCTTGATAATGATAATTTCCTTTTCTCATCACAGCTATACTTGGGGCTTAGGAAATATGGGTCAACTTGGGCATTGTTCCCTCCAGTCTGGGGATAAGGAGTTATTGCCTAGGAGAGTGGTTGCCCTTGATGGAATATTCATAAAGGATGTTGCTTGTGGTGGTGTACATACATGTGCTGTGACTTTGAAGGGAGCTCTTTATGCTTGGGGTGGTGGTCAAGCAGGGCAGTTAGGCCTTGGCCCCCAAACTGGATTCTTTTCATGCACTCCTAATGATTCCAATACATTTTTCCGCAATTTCCCTGTTTTGGTTGTCCCAAATGGTGTGCAACTTGTTGCATGTGGACATTCCCACACTCTAATTTCCATGAGGGATGGAAGAATCCATGGATGGGGCTACAATAACTATGGTCAGGCAGCTAATGATAAATCTACATATGCTTGGTTTCCATCACCGATTGACTGGTATGGTATAGCTAATATCATGATCAGTAAGGTTTTCACAGTTATATTGCCTCCTATGCTGATGAAAATTCTACATTGCAGGTGTGTTGGGGAAGTGCGAAAATTAGCAGCTGGTGGTGGCCATTCAGCTGTGTTGACTGATGCATGTTCCTTAAAGGAGTTGTGTGAGTTTAGCCTTGCAGATGGTGTGACTCTATCAAATGCTTCTGAGATTGAGGATGTTGCTTCCAGAACAGGATCAGATTCTTTGGCACGTCTTTGTGAAAGATTAAGGTAATCTCTTGTTTATGGCTGATGGATATCTGCATTGATGTCTACATTTGAGTATTTGGAAACTGAAAGGTGCTTGAAGAATAACCAAGGTTATTCTTCACATTATTAATATCTGCTCTCTTTAAACCAAGAGCTCATGCCATGAGTTCCTTTTTCTTGAAGCTCAACCTAGGGGAATTAATTGTGCTCAAAATTTAGGGTTTCCAAAGGGTTGTTATAAAAAAGTTATTGGATTATACTTTTCCTTGTGCTTCTTAAAATTGTTATGACTTTTGTGTAAAGAATCTTACACACATGCGCCCAGATATACTACTAATAAAGAAAAAGCTGCAAAAATATACAATAAAATGCAGGTTAAAATACAATTTATTTCTCTTAACTTTTAGGTTGCTGTCGTTTTGGTTTTTCAAGTATCAATGTTGAAAATTTGACACTTTTTAACTTCTGAATTGTTAATTTGGTCCTTCTGTCATGCTCTGTCAACTTCTCCGCTGTTAAGTTTGTGAAACAATGCATTTTTTCTAATTTTTACAATCTTTGATGCTTTTTTAAATAAGTAAATCGCCCACCAAGATGGCCACATGCCCCACTAAAATGACTTTGTTTTAACGGTTGCCACTAGATGCTGCTTATGGAAAAAAGAACTGTCCCCCATACCAATGGTTACATCCATATCCATACACCGTTGCCCTCCACAACCGTCACTGGCTCACTGCCTTCCTAAGACTATTCATGACCCAAATATCTGAAATCTAGTCACCCAAAACAAACACCACAGCAGCTCAATGGCCAAAAAATACCCAAATCTCATTACCTGAAATGCACAAAATCCAATCCTTTTGGCGCCACCCAAAGTTAGCCAATTTACACCCATGGCCATTGGCCATCCTGACAACTCAAGTGGCACCCAAGCAACATGACAACCATGAATTGAGACAAACAAAACCAAAACACCAAAAATAATCTCTGTAAGGCTGATCAGCCTAATGCTAACAAGAGCACAAGAAGAGTTTGAAAAGTCAAAGAGAAAAAAAAAGGGAAAAATTAATATCCACACATTTCAGAGGAGCCATCCCAAAATGAGTCCAAACCTAACCCAACTGCTGAAGCGTAGAATCTTGTTGAAGGTGTTGATGCTGTCATTCCTAGTTTTGAATAAATGCTCATTATTGCTGCTATTTTTAATGTACAAGAACAAAAACATGGTCTAGCCTTCCTCTTCTTCCATCTAATATGAAAGACCCTCTAATTGTTCCTCCTCTAAGCTTGGCCTAGGCCTCAATTGTGATGGAAAATTCCACATCAGAATGTCTACGTCTTGAATTCTTCCACCATTATTATTATCTATTTTACTTTTTATAAATTTTTGAAAAAATTCAAAAACTTGAAAAATGATGTGTTGAACACTTAACAGTCCGCAGTTAATTGATTTTGACGGAAGGGATTGATATCCTTTCAAAAGTAAAGGGTTCAAATTGTTAATTTTGAAAGTTGAAGGACCAAATTGACTTCAAGCTCAAGGAAGGGAATGAAATGTATTTTAGCCAATTTTTATTTGCATTTGTTTCATCCTTTAGCATTATATATCAAAATCATATATTTAAATATAAAACACACATTTAAACTGCCCAGTAGAGTTCTGTTGGGTAGTTAACTTCAGTGACCTCTCTCTCTCTCTCTCTCTCTCTCTCACACACACACACACACACACACACACAATTACCCAAACCCAACCATTTTCCTCTCACATGCATTATTTACATGTGACATTTGCCTAGTTTGTGTGAGTGGATAATGTAGTTATTGCATAATCCATCGCTACCAGTTGTGTGGCCTCAGACTGGGATTATGTGGCAATTTCCTCATTGGTTTGTGTTTGTTTTATTTTTCATGCTTGCCATGCTTAAGTATGATACAGATACCATTGCATGTGTTACAAACAATATATAGAAGAGAAGGGGGTGGGGGGAGGCGTGATGTAGATGCCATTGCTAACTTCTTTGTTTTCACAGGGAACATATGCTTGATGGCAGTGAAAGTGAACATGTAGCTGATGAGGTCAATGGTATGCAGAACTGAAGAAACAATTGAATTGGCTTAAGATGGCTGATCATTGTTAATTTGTTATAGTCATTATTTCCTTTTGGTCTCTTTTATTAGACCAATTTGGTTAGGACTGTAAAATCAAGTACTGCTTTATTCAAATGGGTTAGGGGAATCTCATCTTTAATGAAACATATAATTCACCCAGTTTGTAATTCTGATACTAATCTGATTAGGAAATTAAGTCAAGAACGATAATAAGATTGTGAAGTTTGTATTGTTGAAACTTTAAGGTTACTGGACCCGAGCAGTTTGTTAAAGAGTTTTTAACTTTAGCCACTTCTTATTCAGCAACCCAAAAAACAAAAAGCCACATAGTTATCGGTAACTTTGTGCATTTTTTGGGAACCGTAGTGTTGAGCTGCAGTGCAATTAGACATGGGTTTGAATTTCCTTGTTGAATCATGGCTTTTATTAGAGTGGATTCTATACTAGGAGAAAGTATCTCTTGTTAATGCAAGCTGCTCACGACAGGTGGATGACTGAAGGTGGCTTTTCTATGTGGGCCTGTGTGACCATAATAACATCCTACCTATTGAGTTTAATGAGTCATAGCTATCCCAGTTTAGTGGGGGTAACAATGAGCGCTAAGCTGGTATTTCACCGGCGCTTCCCATTGTGAGAGTCAAAAACTAGGATCTAGTGCCACCAAATCACTTGAGTAAGCCTGGTGACCATTGAACCACCATCCATAGCAGTGAACAGTGAGGTTGATATACTTTTTGATTAGTGATCTTCTCTATATTACTTACCAAAAAAAAGGAGAGATCAGCTCTACTTGAGCTTGTTCATTTGGGGTAACTTTCATATCTGCTCTATTGTTTGTTTGGGATAACTTTTTCATAAATGACCAGCTGTATAGGGCCCGGCCCTTCTAGGACTGTTGGACTCTTCGCTCAATCCATGGCTTCTTTAATGCGCTTGTGCACGCAAGCAAGCCACAGTCACATGCAACGTAAAGTTTAGACCTTATAAAATTATTATTGACGCTAGAAGGTGCAGCGTTGAAATAGTTCGATTTTCAAAATACAGTCATGTGGTACAGCAATTTTGTGATCATGGAGAACTTTAATTTCATATCTTGCCAAAACCCATTTGGGTGGCTAGGGAGAGCTTTCTATCCATTCACATGGCGAAGCATCCAAGGTGGCATGAGTGTAGGCCGAGTCTGAACTCCAACATCTTCATCTGCTGCTCTTTCCTGGAAAGCCCCTCTGCATGATTTATTTTGAAGATAAAAAAAAAAAACTATATTAGTTCAGGTGTTCTTGAACAATCAGGGAGAGCCACTACGATGGGACTTCGATGTACTCTTTTTTCTTAGCAGTTTTCATGCATAATCAGAGATTAGACCCATTAAAATTGATGCTAGAGATCTGGCTATATATGCTACTGCTAATTTTCAACCCAAAACTATAAATCTAATGTCATTAAGATCACCACTAGTGTCATCAATACCTTGTCAATAGTGTAAGAGGTCGTTGGTTTATGTTAATCAGATGGTAGTATTTCCAGGCATATTTGCCTACACTGTTTCATGTCTAAAGGAGATTGTGAACACTGACCAAGAAACCATCGTCCTGGAGGTCAAGGCTACTTTTCTCATTAATTGTATTTTCAATGCAGTCTATTAAAACTTGCATATGTCATTCAATTTAACACACATGTTCCTTCTTCCCAACCATGTACCTTTAAGAGAGAGAGAGTGAGAGAGAGAGAGAGAGAGAGAGGGTGTATACCCGATAGTTAGAGAAGGAAGTGGTAGCGTTGATGGCATTGGCTGCTGCGGTAGGGATAGCAGGCCTAAGCTTGGTTGCTCTTGGTGTGCTTGCTCAGGCATGTTCTTCTCATTTTCTTTGAGCTATTTGTCATAGAAATTGTTTGTAAACATCAGATAATTTTTGTAATGGCCTAATGGAAAATGGAAGTGACTTACAAGTCCCTACTATGGAATACCATTCTTTGGCCAATAAGGAGTAGCTTTTACCTTTTTCGCTAGCAAATTGTTTTGCTCCTGCAAGGATTTTTCCTGTCACAAGCCACAATGTTAGTTTACATCTTGAACCGTCAGAAGTATATGGTTTTTCAGTATATAGTTTACATCTAGTACAGTCTGAAGCATATGGTTGCTCTTTATATTAGAACTCATTGCCCAAATTTTATTTAGGATGTTAACTAAACATGCAATCCCTCACATGGTAACCTAGTCTCTAAACCTGTTGGGTGCATCCTTGGGGGCTTAAGAGGGTGCAGTAAAGGTTACCATTTGATGATTAGACAGGCAAATTCTTGCCATATTTTACTATCTGGACTTTCAAAAGTGCCACTTTCTGGTTTTTCCCAGTATGGAGGTAAAATACTAGTCTTCTTTAATTATCATTTGCTGTCCATGTCTTTTAGAAGTTATTAAGCTGAATAACCTTAGATAAAATTTCACTCTGAAAACAGGTCAGATATGCATAACCATCTTTACCTTCTTTTGCAGCTCCATAACAGATTCATGCATGAGTTGGTTCTGCACACGTCAAAGTGATTCATACATTAATTTGGATTCATATGATAGTAGAAAGTGAAATTCAAATATGTTTGCTCATGTGCATGTGTGTCTTGAAAAAAATGGCATGAAAACTTAATTAGGAAGCACCAAGTTAATTACCTTTCTTGTTCGTATGCGCTTCAGACCTGCATCAATCTGTTGTTCCAAATTTTGAAGCTCTCTGAAACTCAAGGGATCGAGATCTTCTCCCATGAAGTTCCTACATTAATCAGTGTAAAATATATCTGAGTCTTATCATCATCCTGCTGAAAGTTGGCCAATAATGCCTTCATCCAATCAAGAAGCATGTAGTTACATTAATTTAGCAATGTTTTGTGCCAGGCACTTAATTGTATTTTCAGGATTCAAGCCCAATATCCAATATAAAGGGTATATGTAACCGCCTTTTCACATAGGGGTGAGACTAAGTTCCATTCTTGTGTGAAAGAATGGTTGACAGATACCCGATACACAATATAATTTTTTTCTTCAACTTTTGGTGAACCCTACTTAACAGATCAGCCGTGTGAAAGTCTTGAAAGCAGTTCTCCTTGAACAAAATCTATTGGACAAGATATCATCACTTTTCTGCCTTTTTTTTCCCTGTACATTCTAATTCTTTAAATTCCCATACAAAGGCATTACCGTTCAAAATGACATGAAAACTCAAGTCACATTACCTGATGTTCCTTTGTAAGACTTCCACTCTAGCGGTAAGCTTAGGAAATTCCATACACCAGCCTCCCTAGACAGCATTTATAAAAAGGTTAAGATTTAACAGTATTCTTTTACATCAAATGCTTTTAATAAGCTTTATACGAATTGATCATTTTCATTTGAAGGATCACGGAGCCAGACCACAGGATTCAAAGTGCTTGAGTGCATTTCAGAACCAATACAGAGTGATCCTAGATTTAATTCAATACGCAGAAAATTACTCTAAAAAAAAAAAAAAAAAAAAAAAAGAAGAAGAAAAAGACCATGCGAAGCTAACACATAATATTTCCATGATTTCATCATGATGATGGATCAAGGAGTTGAGCATTCCTGATACATCAAAGAATAGAATTGAAACCTTATAAATAGGTATTGTTGTAAAGATTTTGGTGGCTTTGGCCTAAAGGGCCTTCCATATGGGGAGAGGAGAAGACTCTTAGAAGATCATAAAGTAGGTCTCTTTAAGAGTAGTTTGAGTGTTTTTCTATTTTTTTGTGTGATAGTTATTGGGTATTGGTGTTATAAAATTGTGAGTTTGTGTGTGAAGTTTGAGTTAATTTGTGTTAGAGATATTGTTTATGTTTGTGTGAGTATGTGAGTTTGGTTTGTAAGGTTTGGTTGAGAATGCTTGTACTACATATCATTAATAATGGATTTCGGTTGGTGTTGCCCGTGGATGTAAACTTAGAGTTGGCTGGACCACATTAACTATTGTTGTCTTATGTGGATGTTTTATTTTTTTATTCATGTGAATGTGCTCCTATTAGTCTCAAATTGCAACTAAAGGAGAAAGAAGGAAGCAAAAACAATAAATCAATGTCCTGCTACAGGAAAATGAAATTAAGTTAGAAAAGAATCTAACCTAAGATGATGCACCTTGTCTGTAGTGACTCCCATAGGATTCAAATTGGCTACAAGCACTGTGAGTATGATTGTTGTGTCTATCTTATAGCTCTTGCAGATGGTTCTCATATTTTTCTATTCTTTATGTGGATGATATACTGATTGTTGTAAAGAGCATGTGTGAGGTTGACGAACTTAAATCTTTGTTATGCAAGGATTTTGATATGAAAGATTTGGATGCTACTAGGAAGATTATGGGTATGCAGATTCATAGGGATAAGGATGTCAAAAATTATGGGTGATAGACTCTTTTGAATATACACTACTGTAAGTTTTTTTAAGATCTCCTCATTTCTCTATGTGTGCGTTAAAAATATTTAATATTCTCAAAAAAAAAAAAAAAAAAAATTTATGGGTGTCTAAAAAAATCAATGTCAAGAAGGTGTTAGAAAAGTTTGGTATGGAGAATGCCAAACCGATAAGTATACCATTGGTGACGAATTTCAGGTTATTGGTTAGTCAATACCCAAAATTAGAAGAAGAAATTGAAGATATGTAACAGGTTCCATATGCTAGTATAGTAGGATTTTGGGGCAGCAATGGTTTGTACCATGCTTGATTTGGCTCACATAGTCAGCATGGTTAGCAAGTACAAGACAAACCCAAGAAGAGGGAGCTGGAAAGTAGTCATGTGGATTTTCAGGTACTTAAGCGAACAACAAATTATGAAATTTTGCTTGCAAGGTAACAAGATTGTGCATCAGTTGTGGGATTTGTAGATTCAGAATATGAAGGTGATTTGGATGATAGAAGGTCCATTACAGCGATGTTTTCTCACTAGCAAGTGCACCTATTTGTTGGATATCCATGTTACAACCCTTGATAGCAATGTTTACTACAAAATTTGAATACATTGTATATGGTTGAAGATACTAAACAAGTAATGTGGTTGAAGAGGCTAAGTCAGTTTAAAATAGAGCAAGGTAGAGTTTAGATGTATGGTGACAGTTAGAATGCAATTTAGTTGGCAAAGCACCATGCCAGAGTATAGCATATTGGTTTGAGGTTTCACAAGAAAAATCAATTGATTGTAATAGAGCTAGGTGAAGTGGCATGGTGCTTGGGAAAAAAATTCACGCTTTTGAGAAGGCAACTAATATGTTGTCAAAGTCTGTTTCCATAACCAAGTTCAAGCATTTCTTGGACTTGGTTAGTGCTTCTTTATATCAAAAGGAGAAACTTCCCCACCTATTGGTTCAAAGGTGGAGACATAAGAATTTGATAGTTCCTAAATGACTGAATATTTGTCTTAGGTGGAAAGCATTAGAGATGGTGACTTATATTCTAAATGAGAAAGTAACGTACTGATGTGTCAAGGGTCTTGTAGTTGAATTGACACCTTTCCATGTATAAAGTGCTTAGAGGTTTAAGGGAGGAAATAATTCGAGTTATGAAATTAGCAGTATATTGTAATTATTTCTCCAAAAAGAAAAGAAATAAAAGAAAGTAACATTGATCTTGTATACTATGCCTTTATGGGAGGAGTGTAAGCCAATGTAGCGGCGCAGAGCGAGCTCTTGAGGCCCACTACAACTTAATAAGTATGTTATGCTTGGGACCAATAATAGGTTAGGGTTTGGGGAGCAAGGTTCTAGGCAATTCAATGAGGATATCTTGGAAATTTTAATAATTCAAATTAGAGTTTTAACTGGGGCAGTATATATACGTTATAAATCTTATTCTTTTTAAAATATTGAAACATTATCGACCCAAGTAAATTCTGTGTGTTGTTTTCTCTCCCTTTTACTTGCATATAGTAGCAATCCTTGATGGGTAGAGACAAAATGATTTAGGTAGTAGGGTGTATCTTTGTTAATATCCATAGAGAGGATGCATGGAACACAAGATAGGTCATGTTTAGGTGACATTTAGCATAATCAGTTGATACCTGTGTTTCAGAATCAGTGGCGACAAGCTGTCGTTCTGCAAATGAATATCTTTCATATCGTTCAAGAATAGTCTCCATGCTGTCACAAAAGGATATGTCTAAGTTTAAACATCATGAAGCCTTTAAGCATGTTGAGTCTGTTATGCATAAGACTAAATTTAAATAAAGATAAGTAAATTTAATAAAACTGCCACAAGTAGAAAGGTTGAGAAAAGAGTTCTCATAAAAGCATACTAACTCCCCACACCTCTACCTCCACAACAAAGGAAAAAAGGTCTTAAGAAAAATAATCCTTGGGAAAGATTGTAACATGAGAAGGAAGCTAAGTTGAATAGAGAAAGATCTAACGTGGACTAACTGACATTTGCTTGTTGAAAGTAGGTATAAATGCTCGAATGGAGTTGTGTTGAGCTAGGATCTGACTCATTTCAATAACAAGAAAGCAGGCATAGTTTGTTTCACCGAACTAGAAGTAGCCTTTATAGCTCAAATAGTATTGATATTGGTGGAGGCCTGAATAAAAGGACTATAAGACCATCAAATAGAAAGCTAGCCAGGTTAGAATAGCCAACCTAATTGAAAGATAATGTTTATTGGTTGCTAGGATTTGCCATTCTATGAATTTGGTTTTGTTTTTGGTTTATTCGGGCAGGATTCATGTATATAATTAGTTGAGTTTCTTGTTGACAACTAAGACAAGGATTAAGATTTCTCTAAAAAAAAAAGACAAGGATTAAGATCAGAATAATAAAAGCATGAGGCTAAGAAAATAACTTATTATAATTTAATAATAACTTAAGATGAAATATATAGAGTTGCTTCATTATTATTATTATTATTATTATATTCTCTTCTTCTTGACCGCATGACTCGACAACTCGTAGATTAGTTGAGCCTTATTGTTCTTGTTTATCTTATTCTCTTCTAACACATCCTTCCTTTTGAGGCATATTTTTAGTAGTTTTTGTTACTTTACTGAGATTGCATTTGGATGATTCCAAAATGGATGTTTTGAAGTTTTAAGTAAATATATATGTATTAATTTAATTTTTGTCATGAGCTTTATAATTCAATTGGTGCATTCTGATATTTCTAATTGAGGTATCCAAGGTTAATGGCCTGTTTGGAAGTTTAGAGAGGGAGGAGAGTAGAGGGGAGTAGAGGGAAGAAGAGTAGTGGGAAGGAGAATAGAGGGGAATGGTTCCCCATCACTTTGTTTGAATGTTTTTAAAATTAGCAAGGAGGAAGAGAGTAATTAATCATTCTCCTTGTTTGGATGTTTTAAAAATTAGGATGGAGATGAGAAGAAATGATTAAAATAGATAAATTTACCCCTATTTGAAAATGGACTTGCAACATTGGTCTATTATTAATTTAGAAAATGTAAATTAAGAAATTTATCTAGTCAATAATTTATCTACTCTACCCTCCCTCAAAATCTCTCCAATTTGGGAAAGTTAAAAATGAGGGGTTAGAGGTGGTTGAAACCCCTCCAAACTCTTCCCCCTCATTCCTTAAAAAACTTCCAAACAAGGTAATTGAATTACTCTTTCTCCCTCTACTCTACTCCCCCTCCTTTTTTAAACTTCCAAACAAGCCATAAAATCTTCTCTCCCTTTTATAACCATGGAATTATCAAAGAAAAAAAAAAGGTTTTCATACCATGTAACATTAGGCATTAAAATTTGGTATATTGTTTTGAGTTTGAATTTTGAAGGTACGGTTGCCCTACACTTTCTTCCTGATTTCTTGTTTGTAACACAGTATTTGCTTATTTTGGAGCCTAAAGAGCAGGCTTTTTTCACCCCCTTCAACTTGACTAAGCCTAAGTGAAGACAAGAAGCCAGCTACTGCAGGACAACAAAGAACACGTAGAACACAAGGAGAGCCAATATAACCAAGATGCAAGTATCAAAAGAAAAAAATGATGGAAAGTCCAAACGAGGGCAATTCAAGTAGTGAGGAGCGAAGAGAAAAGATAAAAAAAAAGAACAAAGTGTGAATCACATGGAATTTGTGTACTAAAGTTCGAATCCAATAATGTTATTAGGGAACCTAAACATGGTTCAAATGCAATGTTCTTGAATAGATGAACATGTTCACTGGTTTTTTCAATTTCTTGATTGATTTGTAATTTTGTATGATGCATCAATGCATCATGCATGTCTATAGTTTATGCTAGTTAACAATTCACTGCCTACTTGTCTGTTTATCTTTTAAGGTTCCTCTTCTCCCATGGTACCTTGAAACAAAATCCTAAATTCCAAAAGCCCTAAGATCCTTAATATTTTTGTTAATCTAGATTAAGATGGACATCATAATCTAATAAAAAATTGAACTTCTTGAGGATTGAATAGGATTACCGATTACACACCTTGTTGATCCACAAGTCCTAATTGCCAAAACTCAAATGAAATCATTTATATGCTTGCTGAAAATAGAGATTCACATCATGGTCTATTAATTACTTTTGCATATTTAAAGCCCTACTAACTGAAGAGTAGTTTGTAGTCATTCAACTAGAATATGTTAGTTGATAATTTGTGCAATATATGGGAAAGTTTAAGATTTTTATTTTTAAGAAAAGAAAGTTAAACATAATGGTATAATTTTTCTCTCTTTTATCTTTTATTTATATATGAATTTTGATAATTATAGTAGAGTTTTTAATAGGTTTTCATATTGATTATGATTTTATTTACCATCATATATTCAAGCATTAAATATTTATTATGATTGTGTTTATGCTTATATATGAAATAATATATTCTACTATTTAATGAATAGTTTAAATCTGGAATAAAATTTAAAATTTATTATATATATATTTATATTATAGATTTGTAAAAAAAAAGAAAAAGCTAAAAAAAAGCTAAAATGAGTTGGCTAAAAATAGCTAATTTTGTATTAAATCTACTATAAACAATCCAAACGAACCATAAATGGAAGATAAATAAGATAAATGAAAAAAACACCTTTTAACCTGTAGCTAAGGAAAAAACCCTAACAGTAAGACAGGAGACAGAATTTACCAGATTACAGCACTAGTAAAAACATTAATTAGAAAGTGGGGGTGGGGGAGCGTTTGTAAAGATTTAATTCTAAAAAAATCTAAAGCCTATGGAGCCATAGTTAGTTATTATTATTATTATTATTTTCCTGAGAATTTATTATCTTTTATTCAGAATGGTGAGATATATACATTTAGATTTGTCAAAATAATCTTCAAAATAATATCCATATCTTTTCTTTTGTCCTTATGACAAGTGGGAAAGTAGAGACTTAAACTTAGGTTCTCTCAATGGGAGACTAGACAATTATATATATATATATATATATATATATTATATATATATATATATATATATATATATCAAATATATATATATATATATATATATATTTATTTATCTCAAATAGATTTTAACGCTAACATAATCTAAGTGTATATATATATATATATATGTAAAACTTCCATCTGAAAACTTGAACCCCGACTCTTATCTCCAACACTCTACAAGAATTTATAATTGTGGATTGACCACTACACCAAGAGTATGCGGAGGTGAGACTAAACAATATTATTGAGCTATACTTGCAACTCTTGGCAAAATCATATCCTAACTTTTGCCATAAACTGGCATATATTCATGTTAAAGTAAATGTAAAATATCCTGATATGATGCTTAGACATAGTACTTATTATGTGAGAGAACCTAAGACCCTAATCTCAAGCATTTTAATTAGTTGAATAAAGAAAAGAATTAACAGACTCGTTCATTTTTATTCATTACATTCAATTAATAATTTTTTTAGTATTCAACAATGCCAATCAAATCGGTACTATAATGTTTTACCACATTCCTTTCCTTTGGTGGTAAGAGCATTTGCGGCAGTGTAGCTATTTTGCTAAATTTTAGCTCATCAAACACTAAAATGATGCTCCAGCAATGAAGCTAAATTTATTTTTTTTTAGCTCCATTGTTCACGAGAGCTAAAAAAAATATTATTTTATTTGGCCGGTGATTAAAATAATAAAAATGTTTCTCTCTCTCAGTCACTCTCGCCTCTCTCTCTCTCGGTCTCTTCGTGCTCTTCGACCACGCCTCCACCAGCCTCAACGTCATTGGCCTAAGCCGACCCAAGCCCCAAGCCGCCGATCCACGTCTCCAACCCACGCCAACACTGTCCTCCTCAAGTTGCAAGCCACCGCTGCCACCCATCTCTCTATTCTCTTTGCTATGATTGAGTTTTTTTTTTTTTTTTTTTTTATTTTTTTTTTATAATGTTTTTTCATATGGGTTTGGTGGCTGTGGTGGTGGTGGTTGATTTTGGCTATGGTAGTGGTGGATGGTTTTGTGAGTGGGTTTGTGGATTTTGGTTATAGTGGTGGTGGATAATTTTGGCTTTGGCGGTGAGTTTTGTGGTTTATGGTTGTGGTTGTGGTTGTCATGGGTGGTGGTGGTTTGTGGTGATTTGGTGGTGATGGGGTTGTGATTGTGGTTGTGGTTTTGTTTTTGTTTGTTTTTTTTTCTATGTTGTGTTGTGGTTGCCAAAGTAGAGTGGTGGTTGTGGAAGGTGGTGGTGGTGGTTGTGGGTGTGGGTGTGGGTGTGGGTGGTGTGGGTGTGGTGATGGTAGAGGTGGTTGTGGTTGGTATTGTGGATGTTTTTTGAGTAGTGGGATATATTATTTTATTATAGAGGATATATTATTTTATTGTGATACTTATATTATTTTATTGTGTTGAAAGTTAAAATAGATTCACTGCTGCAGTATGTGTATAAGTAAAATAGATAAAGTAACTTTTGGTGGAGCTAAAAAACTAAATTTTTAACTCCACTCGTTGTGGATGCTCTAAGGGCCAAGAGCTAGCCAATCAAACTATACTTTAACACACACAAAAATTGCAATGTAGTTCTCTCCAAAAGTATTTATTTCATTATTTAAATAGTTTCAAAGATATTGTATCAATAAGGAGTAGTAGCAGAAGGATCAATCATATATTTCCTGACAAGCATAATGAACTTTTTTGGTTGAAGGCTCATACAAGCAATCATCACAAAGTAAAATTTGTGGTCTTACGGCCCCCGACTATGTGGTGATTGTTGGGCCTAGACCTCCAAGTAATTTGTGTGATACTTTAGGTATAGCTTACAATGGAAGGTTCCAAGAAGAGTTGGGCTGATATTTGGTAATTGGAGGTGGCTGTAAGGTGGTTATATGTTGTAATCCTAGCTGTTCAAGGAGGTTTTTAGGTGGCCGAGGTGCCCTTAAAGTATCTTGAGCTGGACTATTTCTTCCTAAATATCACGTGGCTTTCTCTTGTTCGCTCGTGTTTCTCTCTCCAAGAAAAAATGTTCCAACCCTTTCTCCTACAAGCTTCTCCCCTTATATACTCTTTTGTTAATGTATTGGTAGTGATGAGAATATTCCACCTATGTGTGGGCCCTGTCATTTGCGGGATCCGGGTGGCTCTTTAAGTCCGGGTTATTATTCTAGCATGTCTAATCTCACATCAAGTGGGTGGGTCACCTTAACTCCATCATTGTAATGATTTCCTAGTAATTTGAACCTAGCATTAAGGCATGTGCTCGGATGGCGAACTCCCCCAAGACACTATTTCTCATCGGTGTTATTTCCACTCCTCGGGAAGTAGGTGGGGTCTGTTCGGATCCTATTTTTGTAACTTGGTCACTCATGTGATGGCCTAGTTCGGACTTTGTACATGTGGATTGGGCTAAAGGTTAGTGGGCCTTAGCCCGAGTTTGGTTTGAGCCGAACTTTGTCCACCCACAAAATTATACATTTATTTTGATTATTTTCCTTAACTTCTTTTATAAATGGTTAGATTCTAAATATTTAGTCATTAATATTTAGGTTCTAAATATGTTGAATGTTGGCAAATCAAGAACAAAAACTTGTCTAAGATTAGATCTTAGGGTCTTTTAAGTGTTTTAGACATTGCTCAAATTGATACAAGTTAAGAATGTACAAGTTGCAGAAAGAAGAATTTAAAATTTGTCAAGCTCGATCAATTGAATTGCGAATTTTTTAGAATTTTTAAATAAAGCCCAACAGCCCGCAAAATGATTAGGTTTGAGTCCAACACTGCTAAATATAAAAGGAAAACCCAAATATAGGTTTTCAAAGTCTTGAGAGTTACACTTGTGAGATTTTGTACCTTCTAACTCTATCAAGCACCTACCGGAGATCAAATTCATGTTGCTAGTATTAGTGGAGTAAAGTTTTAGCCAAGCCTTCAGCTATCAAGTGTACTGAAGATCAAGACATGAACTGAAGGTTCATGTGAAAGTAGATCCAAATTAAAGAAGTCCGAGGAGTTCAGAGCCTAGTTTAGTAATTGTGTTAGAGTTACTACGAATTGGTATTCTTGATTTGTAAATCTCAATTTGATATAGTGGATTGTTCGCTTGGGATAGTTCCTACTAGTTTTTTTTTTTTTTTTTTTTTTTTACCTTGACTCTAGTTTGTTTCATTGATTATTTTTAACCTAAGACTTGTATAATTAACCTAAGTAATTACTTGGCTAATCAATTAGGTTAAGCATATTGTGTTTTCCAAGGGTTGAAATTCTTACATAAACTATCAAACAACCACAATCTCTCTCTCTCTCTCTCTCTCTCTCTCTCTCTCTCTCTCTCTCTCTCTCTCTCTCTCTCTCTCAACACCAATATATATATATATATATTATACGTGTACCATGGTTAGGATTGGAAACTCTACCAATAGTAGCTCGGCATCGTGAATCCATATATTCTTTTCAATTCCATTCCATTCTTATATATTTTCAAACTCTTAGACATAAAGAGAGAGCATTTCTTATAGGTGTGTGTGTATATATATATATATATATTAATTATACGTGCACCATGGTTAGGATTGGAAACTCTACCAATAGTAGCTTGGCATTGGGAATCCATATATTCTTTTCATTTCCATTCCGTTCTTATATATTTTCGAACTCTTAGACATAAAGAGAGAGCATTTCTTATAGGGACAAAGAAGGTAGGCTATTTTTCAGTTTTTATATGGACAATGTTTTTTGGGTGGGGGTAAGCAGGTAGGGGGCTGGTTAGGACATAGCCTTGATACCATATTAGAATTCATATTAGGATTGTGAGAGTGAGAAAAGAAACAGAAGAGAGAGCAAAAGAAAAGGAAAGCAAATAGAAATTAGTATGGTTCGGCTTGATGGCTACGTGTCTTGATCAGTGGTTACACAATCTTGAATTGTGTGTTTCAATGAACCCATTGAATGGTATGCATAGTAGAATAACTCTAAAATAATCTTAAGATTATTTTACTTGCACTACAAATAGGATTAGAATTACTTCACTCATACTATAAGTAGGTTCTAATACATTGAATATGAACTAGTTACAATGGGCTTGAACCTTAATATCTCTAACATCACCCCTCAAATTCAAGCTGGAAGCTTGAAGACATTGAGTTTGAATGTGAAATTGTGAAAGAAAGTATGATGACGGAGGATTAGATCGAATACATATAAAATGGACTGCTTATAATGTAGAGTGGAACACATGACACAACCGTTGCAGTTGCAAACGCCAATGATCAGTGATAGATGGAAGCCAAAAGATGATTAGTTCAGCCAAAAGGATAGCTGCATCTAGATCAAATAAGGTTTAATATGCCCTGTGCAAGATAAACATTGGTGATGGTGGTTGTAAGCATTGAATGATGGTCAGAGGACAAAGACACCAAAGACTGGTGGAGAGGCATTGTTTGTGGAAAGATATCGATTGAGGATACCATTGTGGGAAACTAAATATATTAGCTGAAGACAAATTCATGGTGGCACATGTTAGACTTAGTTACCTTTGAAGAACCTGAAAAGGAGGCTGGCTCTGGTATCGTGTTAAAATTGTTGACATACCTCTAATACAATGTTAGAATTTATATTGGATTGTGAGTGAGAGTGATTAACACATTGGTAAGAAATAATAATTTTACTAAGTCAAGGAAATCGAAAAAGATTGAAAAGACCAAAAATAACATTGTTAGGTTCTAAAGATTTAGGTGTAAATGTTTAAAATCATATTTTTATTGTGTTGGCAAACTAAGAACAAAGCATGTCTAGTCTAGGTGTTAGGAAATACTTAAAAGTATTTGTTTCAAGGTTCAAGTCCAGCTGATTGTGGAAAAAAGAAGTGTGGTTTTGCCTTGCTCAATCGATCGAGAATTAAATTCGATCGATCGAAAATCACAGGAATAGAATTCTGCAGAATTTTTAAAACAAGTCTAAGCCCGCGAAAACGTTTAGGGTTTCATTCTAACTTCTCCATATATAAAAGGGAAACCCTAACTAAGTTTTGAAGACTTTTGGAAAACTTGTGTGTTACTCTTTGTGAGATCTAAGAGGTTTTGTACCTTCTAACTACACAAGAATCTACCGGAACTAGAACTACAATCAAGCGTTGATAGAACATAGTTGTTGCATCAAGATCATTATTGAAGGTGTTCTCAAACCTTTGAGTGGGATCTCAAAGTCATAAGCAAGGCTGCTTGTGTTGGTGTAAATCCAAGAAGAGAGAGAGTTCATGGATTCGGGCTTGCACGTGATCGTGTCTGTAAGTTACTACATGAGGTCATCATATCATGGTGTTATTTACTTTTCCGCTTTTATGCATGATATGATATATGCTTGTTCAACCTAGATTTGAATAATAAACCTAATAATCAACTTGGTTAACTAATTAGGTTAAACAAATTGGTTTAAGGGGTCTAAATGAACAAACAAACATTATTAGAAGTAATTTAAAAGGACATGGCAATTAAAAAAGTAACATAGAATCGACTTTAGATAAAATAGAATGGATGAAAAGAATATGTGGCTGACCTTAATTAATCTACTGAGCATTCCTAGCCAACCCCAAATTTTGGGACTAAGGTGGTGTTGTTGTTAGAGAGTGAGAAGAGAAAGAGAGAGAAAGAAAGGCATATAGAAATGAACGTGGTTCGGGTTGAAAACCTAATTCCACATGAAAAGCAATTGAGTAGCACCATCTTTACTGTCTTGAATTGTGTTACAATGAGCCTAATGAAGGGTATATATAGTAAACTAAACTCTAGATTAACCCTAAGGTTGTTTACTTGCACTACAAGTAAAGTTACTAAAAGTAGGCTATAGTTATTTTAGTTGTTCTATAAAGATATCATCGTACAATGAATCTCTTAGGCCTAACTTAGCTTTGTCTATGTGTGGTCAAGGCTCTTAGAGTAATTAACTATTACTTAGGTATGTGTATTCTTCTTATTCCCAGGGTATGGGATATTTATTAAAATAAATGGAGAAGAATGTCAACCATGGGTTAGCCATGGCTTCTTATGTCACCTTAAAACCGATTGATGGCAATAATTAACTCCCTGTGGATTTACACTATACTTCTTTTATAAAATACTAAACATAGTAAGTAAAAAAAAAAAAAAAAAAAATTCATTAATTAATTTTTATTCCATTATCTTTAGGTCTATATGTTTTAGTGTTGACAAACTATGTCAAATTATGTTTCAAGTTGTGATATTTGCTATGTCTTAGTGTGGTAATTAAAAATCAAGTCGAAGAAATATAAGTTTTTGTGACCTTGAATCCAACTGGGATACCAAGCTCAATTCCATTTGATAGCAATTTTTGGGTTTTAGATTGACTTGAGTTAATTAATCCAATTACCCAAATTGATTAGTTAGTCAAATTACATGCAAATCAGATTAAGGCACAACCAAATCACCAAACTAAATTATGTGTAGCGGAAAATAAGTTTGACACGGTGATTTGATCATAATGGAGAAAACCCTCGGAGGCAAAACTCCATTGGGTGAATTTCAGGTCACCACTCCTGAAGAATCCACTAACAAAAAAAGCATTTACGAACACAAGGAATCTTACCCTATAGGTTTATCCCAAAGTACCTACCTACAGTATAACCTACTAAGCTATACCAATCTTAGCTACATTCCCCAATTGGACATGATCTTGCAAAAGAATTTTCCTTTGCATGAATCTCCCTATCCGTGACGAACTCCATAACAACCTTTTTTTTTATTGTTGTAGCTTTGTAGGGTTCTTCAATTCACGCTTGGATGAACCGAAAGTAGCTTGGCACAAAACCCTAGGTGTACAATCATCTCAGCAACTCCCGATATATGTGTCTCTCTGTTATTATGATGACAACTGTAAAATATGTTTTTATATGCTATGGAACCCTATTGCACAAATTTCTAGAAATTTAAGTCATCGTAGGCTGAAAATAGAACTTATTATTCATTTTTCCTGAAGATCGATTGTTTGAGAGGTGTCGAGCTTAGTATTGAGATTCATTAATTCTCGATAGATTGATAGGTATCAAGACCTATTGATGCAGCTTTTCTTGAGTAGTTTCTTGAGCAGTCTTGTGTCTTAAATAATATCAATTGTGTGCCACTTGTTGTACTTCTTGAAACACTGGAAACTAAGACTCAATTACATATAGAGTGCGTTTTGATCTTAGATATGTCAATACATAAAGATATGAGCCTTACAGCAAGCTAAACTCCAACCTCAATAACATCTTGATTGATTGAGCCTTGAACAACAAACTTTTTGTATTCTTGACTCTAAGCACGATAGCAACCTCTATTGATTGAGCTACCTCGAATTTACCTCAATAGGTCAAGACTATGCAAATTAACAAAAATCAATAACACGAAAAAGCCAAACAACTTGTCAATTTCAAGCCTAATTTGATTCCTACTTGTTGAGATATAAAAGAGACATTATAAGTCATCCCTAAGGAGGTTTTTTTAGAGAAGAGAACTCTATGTTTGTGTGGCTAGGATTTTGTAACCTAGTTTCTCTCAAATTTTACCTTATTCAAGTAGATTTGCAGATTAGTTGAAGAAGCTAAAGCCACAATGCCTACCACAAACTTGTTGTTGTGAAGAAATTTTCTGAGAAGTCCTTGAAGTCGATTGGAGGTTTTTTTCACGGGTGCATCATCTGTGGTGGCAATCCATATGATTGAAGAATCTAGACGTTTTGGTGCAATGAAATGTTTTCTCTTTAAGTTTTTTATAAGCCATAGAGTCTAGGGAAAAAAAATCCTAAGATGGTAAAATTTATCTTCTTGTAGTGGATTTGCTTCATTGGGGAAGGTTTCCCTCGTAGTGGTTTTCCCCTTAAATAGTTTTCCTTGGGTTTTCTACTTCATCACCATATTGCCATCTCCATTTGAATGGACACGTTACTTCACATTCCACATACGCTTTTAATTGTTTGTGTTTGTGAATTGCCAATTGGCATAATTGGACTAATTGAACAACCTGGTTAATCCATATAAAGATTAACTAGGGTCTAAAACCCTAACACATTCTTTTATTGTATATTCATTCCCTCATTTTCTGAAATCTTAAAGATAATAAAAGAGAGATCATTTCTTATATAAAGGGAGGGAGGGTGAAAATAGGCAAATTTTCAGTTTTTATATGAGCAAGGCTATTTTTGGGTGGGATGAGTAGGTAAAAGGGGAGGGACAATCCCTTCATTAAAATTGGTAAGTAGCTTTGATACCATATTAAAATATATATTAGGGGAGAGAGAGAGAGAGAGAGAGAGAGAGAGAGGGGGAGGGAAGCATATAGAAGTTAACATGGTTTAGCTTGATAGCTTACGCCAACAATTTAAAGCCCTTGAGTGGTTACATTATATTAAATTGTGTTTTACTATGAGTCTATTGAATGATATATAATAGACTAAATTCTAAAGTAATCCTAAGATTATTTTACTTGCACTACAAGTAATGGTACTTCAAGTAGGATTAGAATTACTTTACTTACACTACAAGTTACAACGGGCTCGGGCCTTAATATCTCTAACACCCTCCTCAAATTCAAGCTAGAAGCTTGAAGATGCATTAAGTTTGAATGTGAAGTTGTGAAGGAAGTAATGACCATGAAGGATCGGATTGAATATAAAATGGATTGGATATAATGTAGAGTGGAATGAGTGAGACAATTAGTGCTGTAGTATACAACAACGGTTAGTGATGGATGGAGGCCAAAAGACACTTACTTTGGGCAAACGATGGTTGCACCTAGATCAAATGATGACTAATATGGCTGAAGGATGGCTTCCATAGTTGGAGTATACAGGTGGCCTGGGGGACATTGGCAGAGGAATAATGGCTTAAAGATGGCATATGCAAGATAAACATCAGTGGTTAGCAACAAATGATGGTTTGAGGACAACAACAACAACAAAGACCAATGGAGAGCGACACTATTTGTTGGAAGACATTGTTTGAGGATATCATTGTGGGATAGTGAAGACATTAGCTAAATATATTTTTATGGTGATGCGCATAATAGAGTTAGTTACCTTTGGGGAGCCAAACGTGGAGGCTAGCTCTAATTCCATGTTAAAATTATTGAGGCATAGCTTTGATATTATGTTAGAATTTATATTGGGACTGAGAGTGAGAGTGAGAAAAGAGATACAAAAATTGAAAATACATAAAAATTAACGTGGTTTAGCTTGATAACCTACTTCCATAGCGAAATGCCATTAAGTGACATTATTTTTATTGTCTTTAAGTATGTGTTACAATGAGCTTTTTAAAGGATATATATAGTATACTAAACTTTAGATTAACCATAAGGTTGCGTTACTTACACTACAAATAACGTCACTACAGGTAGGATTATATTTACCTTACCTGTACTATAGGTAGGTCATTGTACATTGAGTCTAGACTGGTTATAACAGGTTTGGGCCTTGATATCTCTGTTAGCTTCGTCTAAATATATTCAAGGTTATTGGAGTAATTAACTAATCCTTAGGTATGTGCAGTCTTCTTATTCCCAATATAGGTGTGTGCAGTTAGCAACCAAGGGGTTAGCTATGGCTTCCAAAGTCACCTTGAACCCAGTTGATGGAAATAACTAATCCCTTGTGGAATTCATACTATAATTACCTAGGTAGCTTCTTTTCCTTCTGTCCATGTACTCTTTGGTTCAACTTCTTTTGAAGGCAAGTATTGTTATTGCATAATTTTGTTAGTGATTAGTGAAAACGCCCACACTCATCCATTTGGGACTTATTTTAAAAGAGTAGAATGAATTCTTTGCCATTACTTTTAAGAATGCAATATATAGAAACAAATTAATTTTCACAAAAAGTTTATACAAACTCAAGCAGCATAAATTAGTCATACATTTCAAATCTAACCGTGGCTCTTGTTTATTAGGGAAAAACACACAAACCTCCTTGGTGATCTCTCCTAAAAATATAGAACATTCTTTGAGGTTTAAACTATTAACACTTAATACTCATGTTGTATTTTATCCCTAAACTGTTAATTAGGTATATACTTTAATTCCTTGAGATTTTTAAGTGTAGCACAAAACCTCTATTGTTTTACATAAAACTGTTGCTTTAAATATGAACATATGTCATCATAAAGCAACTTACCATTTATTTTCAGATCTTTAACCGTTTACACGTAAAACAATATCACAAGAAAATTAATGTTACATTCAAAACTCCAGGGGTTTTATGTTTTATGGAAAATCACATGGTTTTGTTGCTTGTTCCTATTCATTAAATGTCCTTGTCCTATTTATTTTGAAGAACCTTTTTGAATGTTTGAAAAAGAGCCTTTGCTATTATTCTATTTACTTTCCGTACTTTTTTTTTTTTATAATAATTCGATAGTTATAATGCGTTGAGCCACCTATGTTTTTTCAGTCTTCAATTATATGATCAGTTGGCTTTCTCTCTGACGTGCTGAAACTCTATAGATCCATTACATTATGATCTAATAAAACAGTGCTAATAGCCCCTCATTCATTACTGTTGATAGAGTACAGCAGCAATAAATGAGACCAATTTTGGCATTATAGATAGCTGAATTGTCTAATCATTGTCTAATCCTGTGCCATCATTAATCTAACTGAAGACATCTACAGTTAAGAACCCTTTATGAGAGCAAATATACCCACTGCAAACTATGCTGCTATGCATCAGCAATTCACCATATATAATCAAGATGAGAAAAAAATCGAAAAATAGCCTAAAAAAGTTTTTATAAGTAACACTAAACCTATACCTAGCTTTCATGGTTTGGTTAAAAAATGGTTGTGGGTGGAAGATCTTCGTGGAGATCTTAAATAACGAACTTTTCATTTTCAACCCTTTCCATCATTGAGGAGGCCTCCTAGCTCCTTGGTGCACCACCAGCATTGGATATGGCAAATACTAGGTAATAAAATCGAGTAAAAATAACACCACGCCCCATTGACACGTAGCTCAAGGACTCTTGGTGTCTGTATTATATTTATAATTTCTTCCTTGTACTGCATTATTATTAGTATTAAAGATGTCCACTATATCTCTAACCCAATAGATGCAATGTAGTGTCTTAGAGACTGTGACAGTATCTGTACGAAAAGAAAAAGGAAATTTACTAAAAACTTTCTTTGTACTCAACCAACACAATGTGTCAATGTCCCACTTTCAAAAATAGAAACCAAAATCAGTAGAACTCTAGAGTTTTGTTTGTTTCAGGTAGCTGCTAGAAGAAATATAGGAAAAAATAATTATACTGCTCGCTAAGAAAGATCAAACTTCTGTTCAGTATAGCACAAGGGATAGCACAATGGTTATCAAAACAAAACAAAACAAAACAAAACAAAAGGATAGCACAATGGTTATCAAAAAAGAAAAAGAAAAAAAGGATAGCACAATGGTTAGAAACCACTTTCCCTTCTTCCTTCCCCTCGAGACTAAACTCATTCATTTTTTTTTTTTTTTTTTTTTTTTTATAAAGAAAAACCTTCTATTTCGTATAGTCTTATTCAGCAGCCTTACTTTTACTTGGGAAACAAGAGGAAAAAGATACCTTGTGTATGATCTAAGAAAACTTAACAATTGTCCTAAACAACAGTGTAAGATACACTAAATATATTGGTGTAATATGAAGGCCGGCCATGATTTACAGACACATAAGTGGAGAATTAACTAGCTTCGATTATTTCAGGTATATTATTTGCAAAGCTATCAGTAACAGGGAATAAGGACAACGAAAATAGTGAATACCCAGTTGACCAAATAGATTGAAAAAAATAAAAGAAAATTCATTTTTCTGAAAAGAACCCAGACTAATAAAATGCTTCATGACAAACATAATATATATTAAAAAAACCAGCAACAACAAAAGAAAAATGAAAGATTAAACATAGAATAGAAGTAAGAACCTGGAATCGCTGGAGTACTCAAACAGCTTCCCTTTGGTTGAGAAGACAATCAAAGCAACCTCGGCGTCGCAAAGCACCGAGATCTCATGAGCTTTCTTCAGCAACCCACTCCGGCGCTTCGAAAACGTCACTTGCCGGCTGATTTTGTTCTCGATTCGCTTCAGCTGAACCCTACCTCTCCCCATTTCAATTTGTGTACAATTTTTCTTTTTCCCAACCCCAAAAAAAAAAAAAAAAAAATTTCCAACCAATGGAAAAAAGAAAGAAAGCAAAAGCAGAAGAATTTTTTACAAGAAACCCTAAAGAGAGTTCATTTTATAAACAAAAAGGCTTAACGAAGAAGGGAACTGGGTGCGTATTTAGTGTTTTTAGTGCAATATTTGCAACTTTCTATTTTTGTGTTTGTGGAAGGAATTTTAGTTATATATATTATGAAGCAAAAGGCTTTCTATGTATATATGGGCAAGAAAAGAAAGAATGAGAACAAAGTCTCACACACAAACACAGAGAGAAAAAGAGAAAGAAATAATAAACAAGTAGTGAGACTGAGTGGGAATGGTATTGTGGAAAACAGGGTGGTGGTAAGGAAACCAGGATAGTATAACCCATTGTGTTGTCGAGCTCCCATTGGTGGAGAGTGGGACATAGTCGTTACTGTCTCAATTTGAGCCACAGGTTTGAACAGAAGTCCGTACAGAGATCTTGTCAGCTGAGTTTTGCGGGACCAGAAGGGGGCATTCTGTCTTTTGCAATTTTGAGTCTCTCTTTCTCTCTCTCTCCCCCCCCACTAGGCTGACGGCGCTTCTATCTTCTTCTCTTTCACTTTCACTTTCACTGTTATAGCAACTACTCAACTAAGCATTCATTGTGCCACTGTTACACATGCGTGTCCATTCTCAGTGATCTAACTTTACTGTTGACAGATATCAATTCAGACATGATGAGTTCCCAAAAAGAAAAAAACATATATGTATCACCATGTGTCACTCTCTCTTGTTCCATCTGGTTGTACTGGATGACGGGGTTGAAACTTTACTCAATATATATATATATATGTACTAAGAATAGTTGGTTTTTATTTTTCTTTCATTTCTATATACCATTTACCTAATTTTTACAAAAAAAAATTAATGTAGTACGTACTGAGAGTTAAGTGTCACCAATAAATCCAAATCATACTTCCGTGTTCACTTATGATTTCATGGTTGAAGATATTTAATCATACTTCCGTGTTTCATTGATTTTTATTTTATAGATTTAACAGTAGATAAAATGTCCAGTCATTTAAATATGAAATAGGTCCGATTAAGTGGATTTGATTAGGTCAACCCAGTAAAGTTTCTGATGGTTGTATAAGAGATGTGGGGTTTAATCTCCGCCTACACCAAAAAGCGATTGGTGTTTTGGCTCGATGATAAAGAGTTATTATAAGGAACGGACGCCATAAATTGAAACTTTCTAAAAAAAAGAAATAGGTCTAATTAATATATGTTCGACATATATTAATCTTTTATTTTTAAAAATATTTTATGGAGAATTAAAAAAATTGTAAAAAAAGTTAGTAACTTTTTTGTTTTTTCATAATTTTTTTTAAAGATAGTTTACTAATATATACCCTAATGACATATATTATTAAAACTCATATTAAGGCTATGTTTGGCTCTGTGTAAATCTTTTTTTGAGTTTAAAATATTTTCCGGATGTTTGGTTGCGATCTAGAAAATATGAGTTAAAATGATTTTCGGTGTTTGTCTTGGATGGAATTTTTTTCTAGTATTTATTTTCCAATATTTGGTTTGTGCATAATAATTTCAAAAAAAAAAAAAAAAAAATATATATATATATATATACATATAAACTCATCTCCCCAAGAAAAATTTCACCTTCTTGGAAAATTGCAAAGCATCCACTACACAAATGGAAGAGATAAACATTGGAATTACCATTTATAATATTTGGTACATGAGTACATATCTATGTCAAATGTAACATTCACTATCGGAAGTATAAACCTCCATGGTCTACAAAAATGATACCTACGACAAGTGCACCGAACATTACACCTATACCCACCAAGCTTACACAACAACATTGAAGATACATAAGTTGGGTCATTGTATCATCCCAAGTCCACAACATACTATATTTTAGTGGTCAAGGTATGTAACTGTTATCCCTTGGAGCATAATAGTCCACAAAATATATGTACCACCATCAAAAGTCCAAGGTTACTAATACATACATAGCCTAGTTATACTAGTTGATGTTTATAGTTAATCCATATTTGTCATGTAAATGGTACCATCACAAGTGAAGAGTAAAAATGGCACCATCACAAAAATTCCTACCATTACAAGTCAACACCATTCAAAGTCATTAGAGCTGACTAAAAAGTAACCATCCATCCAAAAATTTCGAAGCTTAGCATTCTTTGCCAAAAATCCCCTAGCTACCTTCTTGTTTGCACACAAATGATCAAACGTAGTTGAAAGCATATCTTCACTATACCCTTTCGCCGACATGCCAATTACCTTAGCATAAAGATGAGTGTAATCAACAGGCCCTTGGTTGATAGATTTCAAGGCCACAACAATTTCTTAATCGCTCAGAGAGATCGGTGAAAACACCGTCATCACTAAGAGGTGCATGACTTCTCTTGCGGGACTTTGAAATTGTTGATCCTATGGTGGATGATTGTACACCATTCTTCCCCTTATCCACAACACCATCCTTGCCATTATCAGAAACATTCTCAGTGTCATCAATGTTCTCTTGTTTTAAATCAAGATCAACATAAGACTTGGAAAAACTACCTATTGCCATATCCTTCCCTACAACAATTGCTAACTCATCATACATTTCAATCCTTTTGTTCAAGAACTCAGCATGTTTGCAATGAGCTTGTAAGAGAAAAGATAAACATATATATTTCAAAATTCACTTGTAACCATCATCCCCCTGATATGTTGAACATATGGATTTCAATATTTATTCACATTTAAGGCACCACACATCTCAAGAATAGCAAAAGCAACATACATTCAACATATAGAGTTTAATGGCATATCATAACTTCCTCTTGATATGTTCGGCATCGCTGTAATCATCTTCAAGTTGTCATCCTATCCAAATCCACTTTTCTTCTAAAGTTCTTGGATGGTACACCACATAGTCCTCAAAGTCCTGGAGCCGTTCTCAACAAATGAAGGGTAACACTCTACTCCAAATTTCGTAGAGATAGTCTTAGCTACATAGCAAAGGAGCCTGCCTTAAAAGTATTGGAGGGCTTATTTCCTTTCATAGCCTCTTCGGCAAGTATGTAAGCATGGTAGTGTACATTGGTGGTAACCATCGGAATTGCTTAGACTCCACATTCTCTTTCAACATTGCTACATATAAACATAACACTTCACAATGAGAGCAACATTTAAAATTGTATACAAATATAAATAACACTAACAAAGAGTTTTTATCTAAAATCAAGCTTCAGAATTGCACAAACAACCAAACAGGTATTGTTAAATACTTAACAATGACTGCAGCAAATAAACATATATACAAATATGCATAACACTAACAATGGGTTATCATCTTCAATCAACCTTCAAAGTTGCACAAACAACCAAACCAATATTTGTAATAATTAACAAAAACATAAGATAATTGTCGTTACAGCAAACTACAATATAGTCACTTCAATCCACCTACCAAGACCATAGTAAATATTGTCTTTACACAATACATAGTTAACATATTAGAGTACAACATCAACCATAGATTAATACATTACACATTGAAGATATAGAAAATTCAATCACACATATACTACTATTCTGTACTCATTGTATAATCAGTTCACATGGTGTTATGATCCTAGTGTCTCACATGGATTAAATATAAGCTTAATCTTATGTTTATAAGCTCTTGGGCACCCTCCCCTTGCAAGCCGGTTTTCAAGGGTGAGTTCTATTCATGGGTTCCTAACACATGGCTTGACATATCTCATCTCTTTTAACATTCCATTCTCTACTTTCTTGAGTAGAGTCCCAATGTAAACGCGTTTCTAGTTCTCTTCTTCTAGAATCTTCTTGATGCATTGCAGCTTCCATAATATAGTCACTAGGATCAACCCCATAATGTGATTATGAATGACACAACATGCTAAAACTACTTTAAGTCTTCCTATAATACCTTCGGGAATTGTAAATCCCCTTGATCTAGTGAGTGCATCATTTAACACACGAGAATCATGTGCACTTTGTCTTCCCATCCAGCCAAGATATATGTGAATTTCAAGTCAAAACTAATGGCGGCTAACACATTTTGGGTGGTTCCATTTTTTGACCATGAAACCTTCCTTGTATTTCAGGTGGCACATATGCATGAACATGTGTACCATCTATTGCTCCAACATAGTCCTAGCTAATTTTTGACAAATATCATGCTTTAAAAATTACATAAAATTTTCATAATATACAAAAATTCAATAATTCCCAATATTTACCTTAAAATATGGGTAAAACCTTCCGCCTTCCCTTATCTCTGGGGTGTATTTTCACTAGGTAGTCTTATTAGAAATATATATAATTTCAAAACCCCTTTTTAAGGACAATCCTAAAATATCTATGAACAATCTCAATCAATTTATGGAACCGACAACCAACTACATGGAACCTCACATTATGAACAATGATGTGTAAAAACATCAGGATTTGCTTCCTAATGGACACGTGAGCAATTTGCCATATGAGCTCTCTTTCAATGAGGATATTACATAACTTGTGGAAAGCTATAGGCTTCATCCTAATCTGACTTACACAATGCCTCTCACTTCTATGAAGAATATTATTTATGCAGTGCTCTCTTTCGGCTGCATGATTAACATTAGGTGCTCTAGCCAATCTTCTACACCTTAGTTTCTTTAACATTACAACCCCTCAATGAGGACAGTGCAATCGAGAGACAAGAAGTGCTATTTTGATTTTTTTCTTCATTTAAAAATAACAAAATCTTGTGTATAAGAGGTATATAAACAAGCATGCTATTATAGACATAGTCAATATATAGAATACAACATTTACAGTAGCATAGTAAATCCACAAAGACAAAACACACAATCAACAAACAAAACAAAGATAACAAACAATACTGTCAACAAACACAACAACATTGGTCCTACAACCACAATCTGCATATACCTCCATAATAATTGTTGTTGAACTATCCAATACACATACACATACACATATTAATATAAACCATTACCATAATTATTACTAATTAGACAACAAAAATATAATGTAACAAGTCCAAACATAGATTTTAACAAGTCCAATACAAGAACAATGCTATAATTGGTTTACCAAAAAAAATCATAGTCTACATATACCTCCACAATCATTGTTGTTCAACTATCCAAATACACATACATATATTATATCTACCATTACCATTATTAGTACTAATCGGACATGAAAAAATATATTGTAACAAGTCCAAACGTGCACACGCACACACACACACACACACACACACACACACACACACACATATATATATATATATATATATATGTATGTATATATATTACCATTAACAAGTCCAATATAGGAACAATGCCATAATCGGGTTACCAAAAAATTCAGCAACAACTGGCCATAATAGAAACACATTAATCGGTATAATAATATGAGACAAAAAATTGAGGGATAGTGGATCTAAGGTGGGATTGAGGGATGAGCTTGAGAGACAGAGGGAGAGTGAAGTGGCTGGAAAGGCAATGTGTGGGAGAGTGATGATCGGTGATAGATCGGTTAGTGAGAGTGGATTGATGGCGAGGGAGGTTGATGGAGCTTTGAAATTGGGAAGTTTCAGGTGTGGGTCTTGATGGTAGGCACTAGATTGGGTACATGCGGTGTCCGATTCGGCCTTGGTTGGTCAAAGGTTTCGTTTGAGAGAGACGGAAGAGAAGAGCTCGGACAAAATGGAAGAGAAGAAGAGATGAGGGAGAGAGAAAAGAGAGGAGGAATAGAGAGGAGGAAGAGGTTACCTTCACCGGCAAACGGATCGTGCACAAGGGACGACAGTTGGTGTGATGGAGGAAGAAGCTTCTATTCTCTCTCTCTCTCTCTCTCTCTCTCTCTCTCTTTGGGTAGCTGTTGTGAAAGAGGCCGGAAATGAAATGAAGGTAAAATGAATATGTAAAATGATTTATGGGTCTAAAGGTGTTATTTTACGGTTAACTGAAATTTATTTTCAGTTTCATTGTATTTTCATGTATAATACCTAAACACCCTTAAGTCAAGCGTGTAAAATATTTTTCCAATTTCCTTTACACCTAAAACAAATATAGCCTAAATTAACTTCTTCAAAATTGTACAAAATATAGTCTAGTTGTGCATGAGTGGGTGAGATTGAGGGATTTTTTCAATACAACCCATTTTGGTTGGGTTGAAAAAAACTCTACCTAACCTAACCCATCACAAGGGTTTAACTTAACCCAACCCACATGGATTGGGTTAGACCCATGGATTGGACAATATTTTGTTATTATTTTATTTTATAAAAAATTGAGCATTAGAATAAAAATTTATAAGATTATTAATAAAAATAACAGAGGATTTATAATCTTATTTGTGTTGGTTTGATGCACTAATCAAACTTGAGCATAGTACTAAATTAACACAAATAACAACAAATTTATAACCTTACAAATCTAAGCATAGCACCAAACCATCACAAACTATTTGATTAGTGTATATATCAAACCAACACAAATAATATGAGATTTAAATAAATTAGAAAATAGGCTAGGAGTTTATTTATTTATTTATTAAGGGAGATGGGCAAAAGAGTATGCAACAAAACCATATAATATATATTTTAAATGCATATTAAATTTAGGTGGGTTGGGTTGAGTTAGGCAGATTTGTGAATCTCTCGACTTGCACCCAACCCATGAACCCATAAAAATTGACCCAACCCATCAGATTGGGTTAGTTTTTGTGGATCGGTGGATTGGCCGCACACTCCTATTTTTAAGTTTGTAATATTTGATGTGAATTATGAAATTAACCCGTTTCAAATAGAGATGATCATAATACTTTAAAATGGCTAGAAATTGTTATTTAAGGACCTTAACCTCACTATTTGCATAACTATGCAATTAAGAAATGTTGCATTTTGTCTAAAAACATAACTCTTTTATTAGCTTATTAGCAATTAAATTAGGATGAAGGAAGGGGGAGCTTTCAAGATTGGACTCAAGGGTAAAAGCTAGTCCAATCCCAACTTTACCTAAAATTAATTAACAAAATAACAAATTTTATGGCCATATAATAAGAGTATTGGTAGCAGGTTACCTAAAATGGGTAAAAGTGTGACTATAGGAAACCAAACACCCAAAACCTTTCACATCAGCTTACCCATACCCATTTAAGCTACAAAGTTACCTATATTTTGGGGAATTTAATGTGGATTTAAATGAAACAGAGTTTAGAATAGAAAATCTGATGTAGACGAAAAGGAAAAGTGGTTACCTAAAATAGGGAAAGTAACAAATAGGGAGAAAAATATAGGTAAGCTACTACTATTGCTCTAATGTTACCTTTGCTTTCAAGTAGTGAAGGATGGTGCTCGTCATGGGATAAAGTCAAAATTTTTATGCCTTGGCATATCCCCAATTTTTCAAATAATGATTCTCTCATTTTCAAGGATAAATGGAGATAATCAATTTTACGGTTTAAATTTTATTTCTTGTATATAATTATCAAAAATTTTCAAAGAAATATATCACCAAATGCACTTTTAGATTTGTAATACTTATCTTGAATCATTAAATAGAGATAAATCTACTCATAATTTTCTTGGTTGGTGCAAGAAAGAAATCTTGAAAAGACTAACAAGATTTAGTGATCCCCTAAAATCTAAATGGATTACTAGGAAAAACAAGAAGAAGAGTGGCCAACAAGATGTAGTGATAAAAGTAAGGTCCAAATCAATCCTAACATAGAGGTATGAGATGAATTAAATGTGATTTGATGAAGCATGAGAAGGTATCTACTGTTAGGGCTATTGTTCGAGTTTCAATCGAAATTGATCATCAAAGCATTTGCATCAGTCAATGTAAAAAAGAAAAGGTGCTCAATTTTACACATTTAAGCCCTAAACTCACCCACATCAGTTGAGCTAAAAAATGTGTAAATTTGCAAAGTTGCTATAGTAACTATGTAAATTTACACCGACACTATTTATTTTGCATACAATTTTTTTTTTTATTCTCTACATATCTCGAAAATGAAAGAAGAGTGGATTTTGTGGTTGTTGTGTGTGAAGAAAGAGACACAATTTAAAAAATCAAGAAAAATTAATATTTTAATGAAATAGAATGTAGAGTTGATAATCTAATGTGGGTTTTTTTGAAAAATGGTTGTCTAAAATACAAAAATGTAGGCTCCTATGCTAAAATAAACATGAATTTTTATACGAACTGATGTGAATGCTCTAATGATCGGAGCCAAGCCATCTACGAATTTACATAACTCTTGGCTGCTTCCAACGGTTGACGATTAAGGGATCAACTGTTTTGGCATGTTTCAATTATCGGGTGGTGTGTTTATTGGTTTAGCTTTTAGGATTTTGACAAAAATTGCACTAAACTATTTATAAATATGTAAAAATATTATATATTTTTATTAAAATATATAAAATATTATTTTATTATTTGCTATGGGTTAATTTTATTTTATTTTTAAGAAAAAAATTGTTGCGGGTAAAATTGTTGTAATTTGTGGGTTTCAAAACTGTGTTTTGATTTGTGGGTTTTGGAACTTTTGATATATTCCAAATCTACTATATATTAGTTTAGCAAATCGAGTCCCATGATTACAAATAAAACTTCCCCACTCCTTGTTCTTTTCCACGACCAGAAGTCCTAGAGGATATAGGAGCAAAATGACTTTTGAAATCTAACGGTTCATTTTGAGAGTTTATAAAGGAATGAAACGTATTTAAGTAATATAAATTATCCGTTTGACATGATTAATTTTGCTAACTTATTTTACTATTCAGTTTATTTTTGTTATTATTTATGAGCCCCACTGCACTTTTTGATACTATTCATGGGTCTCAATATACTATTTCAGCTAACTTTTACCTTTATCTACAGTACTTTTAGCAAAAATTTTCAGTTTTAGTAAAATAAGTGGATCTCATATTTTAGAATAAATGGAAAGTAATTAATCTGATTTGGATGTTTTAAAATAAAAGAATTGAAAGTAAGTAATTTTGTTTGGAAGCAACACATAGAGAAATAAATAAAATCATTTTATGACAAAATTATTTTGTTAGACCCATATTTTAGACTAAATGGTTGGATATATAGGGGTATTTTGAGAGTTTTAGTGAAAATTTCATTAAATTTAATTTCATTCATGAAGCAAATAAAAATTTGAGGTTTTAAGAGAATGGAAGGGAATTAGTGTTCATTTATACTCATTTCATTCTCTCTCATTTAAACTTTTAAACAAGAGAATAGTCTTTTCATTCTCTCCATTAAAACTCTCAAACAAGAGAATGAAAGGAATATTCCAAAATAATTCCTTAAATTCCATACTTTTCCCTAAGAGAAAGACATTAGGTATTTACGGTGAGGCTGTGACCATTAATTTTATCAAGCAGAACCTTGCAACTTGTGACATGACCTTCATCTTCCACCCTTGAATTCTGCCTTTAATCCTCTCCACCACTCCTTCAAAGGTTTCACTTTTGGATTTTGTTGGTGTTCATTGGCACTCTTAGATAGACATCGTTGGTTCAGTGGCGGCTCTAGGAATTTTTTTCAAGAGAATCATTAAGAAATTTAAATTAAATAAAATTTAATGAAAAAAACTTTAATATATCGAGTCATAAAAAAATGCAAATATATGAAATTTTACAACTTCTATGAGTTTTCATATTTTTAAATCATTACATAATAGTTCATTATTAGTTTTTATTATCTATTGTCAATGTGGTTATGTATGACCATTTTATTTTATTAAGTTTGTATAACATTTATTTATTTTTATGCCGTTGTCATTATTTTTATAAAAATATTTTAAACTAAAATGACAAAATGCAACCCATTAATACTATATTATTTATTAACCCATACATTCATATTCATTCATTCATAAATATTACACTAAGTGTCTACTTAGCCAATTAAATATTTGAATAATTGCTAACTTTACTATTTTTTTTCTTCAATTATGTACTAACATAAATAATACACTAAATGTCTAATTGTTATTTAGTTTTAAGTTGTATTGATATATGATTATGGTGTGTAAGATTTCAGCCAATATATGCAAAAATATTTTTAAGCATAGAATAAACTTTTTTTTTTTTTTTTTTGAAGTCTGGGGTTCATTTGAATCCCCTGAACAGCAAGTGCTGCCGCGGCTGCATGGGATTGAGATGCGTTATTCAATCATCTTTATCTAACGAGTATTGAAACCTAAATAACAAAGGATATTGATGATGAATAATCATTCCATTTTTTTGAAAGCCCTTTTCAAGTCTAGTTGCCATGAATAATTTCTTTCCCTATCCTTTTTACTCATTGAGTGAATGACCTCGTGAACATCGAGTTATGTCTTTATTTAGCTGACTTAGGACAAAATCTCCCTGCTACAGAGTGATTGATGATTTTAGGAAGAATTAATTCACTTTTGAGGCTATGGTTTTTAGATTAACTTATAGGCCACTTTACAGAGGCCAATTGTTTGAAAGTTAGATACCGTAGAGGCTCCTTGAATCTCTGGATTGATAAGGTTGATTGATAAGGTTGTTGTTCATATATACCATGTTTTCTATGCATTTAATGTGTTTGTGCGTGGTTTCTAAGATTACTTGTGTTACATTAATTGAGTTTGTGAGATGTTTTCTCAACGTACATTATACATTCAATAACTTTCTCACTTTTGAGGCTATGGTTTTTAGATTACCTTATAGGCCACTTTACAAAGGCCAATTATTTGAAAGTTAGATACTGTAGAGGCTCCTGGAATCTTTGGATTGATAAGGTTGTTCTTCATATATACCATGTTCTCTACGCATTTAACGTGTTTGTGCGTAATTTCTAAGGTTTTTTTGGTAATATGGAAATTGCATTAACAAAAACTAAAGTAATTTCTAAGATTACTTGTGTTACATTGAGTTTATGAGATGTTTTCTCAATATTTTACATTCAATAACTTTCTAATAGATGTTTTTTTTTTGATAAACCCAACATTGGGTTACATTATTTATTTATGCCCTTCATGCCTGTAAAATATCAAGGAAAAATTGTGCATTACTACCATAAACTATACTTCATATTACACTTTGTATCCGCCATCAAGTTTCTTGTTAATTTGGACGAAAATTCAAAGTTTAAGATCCAAAATGTAATTGGGAGTATAATTTAGGGAGGTAAGTGTAATTTCTCTTTTGTTTTTAAGGGGTTGAGAAGATTGACAATTGAGTTTTTTCACATGGTGTCATATGTTTTTAAGTCCAAGTTAACAACAAACTTGACGTCAGAGTACAAAGTATAATAAGTGTCACAATTTAGGATGCAAAATGTGCATTTGAAAACTTTATGGTATAAAATATAATCAGATAAATAATTTAGGGTGGTATTATGTACCAAAGATTAATAACTATCTCATCTATAAGATCGATGTATAAATTTCAAGTTCTTTGTGGTTGAAGTTTAACCCAACTAACACATATTATGGGATAAAGGGATTAGGATATTTCTATCCCCTTTGTTTTTTTTTTTTGTTTTTTTATTATTTTATTTTATTTTATTGCTCTTGTGGTCCATCCTTAAGGGGAACGAAAATTTTAAGAAAATGTTGTTGGTAGTTGTGATTTATTATTATTTCAATATAGTGCTGCACTATTTAGGTCTAAACTTATTAAATTTTCATAAACGTGGTCCCGTTAGTACTATGAACATATTTGTATCATCTGAATATGAAAAGCTATGCAACCCCTACTCCTAGTCCTGGGATATGAAACTGCTGGGGACCATATGGTACACTAATATTAGTGTGGATACTTATTTGAAGTTTGATGAAAACAAAACTTGTTTATTCTCTTGAAAAATGGGGAGTTGGGGACCATTTTAGATTTTACACATACCCAAAAATTTATTCTGGGGATGAGATAGAATGAGAGCTCTTACAAACTCTTAATCTGTTTTCTTCATAATCTGGCCGTGCTTCCTTGAAATACTTCCTTAAATTAAAGGGAATGAGCTACAGATCAATTAACTCTAATCCATTTTCTTTGAATATACACATCCTTAATTAAAACAATTAAGAATCGGTATTTATCTAGTGGAGGTGCCTTTAGAGCATTCATATTGGTGTTGCTAAATTAACAAAAACGCTATTTTAAGTAGCTTAAATACCAAAAATTATGCTACATCCCGAAGTGCTAAAATAAAAATAAAAATAAAAAAATTTAGCCAGTTACTACTAGTATTTCAATATTTTTTCACTCTCTCATGGTGTGGCTGATATTAATAAGCCGTTTATATTATTTTAATGGGTTGTTTATAATATTTTAACATGTTTTGTGTTAAAATAGAAGGTGAGATGCATGATAAAAAAAAAAAAAAAAAAAAGAGATGCATGATGTGTATAGTTAGGTGGGGTATACTAAAATAGACAGTAATTCTTTGGTGTGTTAAAAGCTAAATTTTTTAGCCCATGTGAATTCTTGTACCCATGTCAAAAAAGGCATGCTGATATTCATTAGTCAGTACCTATCCTTTTCTGTTTTTAATTTTTGGTAAACAGTTCCTATACTTTTCAAATCCAAGTCTTTAAACACTTTAATGTTCAATTTTCACAAGTTACGCTACTAAGCTTGACGGAACCCGCATATGCAGTGGTATATTATTTCTCTTCAAAAGGACAAAGCTTCCTATGAGTGTTGATTTCAAGTCAAATTAAGATCCACCTTCACCCTGCCTCAGAAATTAGTGGTAATATAAGTTAGAATGTGAGTCAGCTATTTTACCTGAGGGAGCTTTAGTATGTTAGGATCAAATTCATTATTGGGTCTTAATTGGTATACATTATTTTATTGAACTTAAGTCCCAGTTTGATGTAAGTTAGAGCGCAGGTTTTTAATCTTAATCCATATAGATGGATGTTTAATATATATATACATATATATATATACACACACACTTTTAAGTCCTTTTTTCACTCTTAATGTTAGACAGAACTTAGATAATTCTTTCTAAAAATTAGGGTTGCTTACCTCCATCGAGAGCCCTTTTAAAAGGAGAAACATAAAGAGGAAAATTCGTCTAAGCCGTGTGTCGAGTGTGCACATGACTTGTTGCTAATCTTTCATTGATTTATTGATTCTTTGGGTTTTAGTATCTATCATATATGTGTGCCTTTTAAATTCTTTACGAGGTGATATATATATATATATAAAATTTGTACACAAATAATAAATCCTGAAATTGGGGGATGACTGGATAAGCCTTGTAGCATGTGATGAGGTGCAAGCAATGGAAGCCCTACTTGTCCTTTAAGAAAAAGACAAGAAAAAAAAAAAATCAAATAATTAAGGCACTTTTATTCCGCTCCGACCCTTGATTGACTAATTTCACTATCATAGCGTTTACGCGGGGCCTCGTTTGTTTTCTAGTGAGGCTGATGGCATCACTTATTACGTAAATAAACAACAACGATGCATTAAAACTTTTTATTTATTTTTTAATTTTTTTATAAGACTATGCATTAAAACCTAAATATTTTTTTCGTCTTTTAAATACACACAAAAAAAAAAAAAAAAAAATGCAATGTACTATAGAATGTATAATAATCACTCACCTCCTCCTTAATATCCAATTTATCAACCAATTTTCTACTTTTTAAAGAATGAAATCTATTAAATTAGATTGACAATTATAATATGCTTATTTTTCTAGAGAAAACATTTAAGTTTACCTAATAATTTTTTAGCGGATTTATTTTTTGAAAATTCTACATCTAATGTTAAATTTTGTAACAATCCGATGTTATTTACTATTTGTTTATTAACTCATCTTTTATGCATGATTTAAACTAAAAAAAATTTGAAAGTTAAACATTTAATTGATCACATAATTATTGATTTTTAATCGTCTTGAAATCTTTCAAGAATAAATGATATAAGAAAAAAAAATGTAATCTAACAATGAATTTTTCAAAATTTGCATCTAATGAAAAAAAAAAAAAAAAATTGAACAATATAACGTTTTGTTGTAACTTTGATTGTTGTCAGATTAGTTTATTAGCTTTGAGATAAATCTTTGAGATTCTATATGTTATTTTGGAGGACGAGTTTGATTAGTTGTTTGAGTATCGTAATTATCTTTATCTTGATGACGTGAGGGGATTCTTGAGGAGTGTGGTTTTGGATTTGTTAGTCATGGGCGGGTATGGCGAAGACGAGGGGATTTGTTTTGTATACGTATGCATAGGGATTTCCAGTCAAAATGCTGAGGTTAAAAAAATTGATTTTGAGCTTTCGCTTTATTTTACACATTTTTTTAAAAATAAAAACAATATTTTGTTTTTAATCTTTAAAAAATTAGAATTTGTTTTATAACGCTTTTAATAAACTCTAACAATGAAGCCCAAAATTTATTTGGATGGGAGGTTTGTGGTAAGATGGAGAGGTCTTTAAATGATTACTAGCTAGCTGATCTTTAAGACTAATTGTATTAATTCCGAAAAATAGTTAAAAATCAAATAGGCTTCTGTAATTGCAGGACACGCATATTAATTTTAGGTTAGGTCTTGGTTAACCTAAATTTAGTCATACATTCTAAACTAAATTTATTGTAACACAAGAGTTTAATATAATAGGTATTTGCTTTTTCAATGTAGCCGTAGATGGTTAGGCCTACCCATGAAAAAGTGTGTGCTCTCTCTTTAATACTTTACTCATCATTCAATTATCACATACAATCGTGAGAAAACTTTCATGGTACCGGAGATTTTGGCTCAGAAACGCAAACAATCGTAACAATCGTATTCACTCACAGAATAATTTGTCGCCACCAATTAACCCAAGCTTGACCCAGAACTGTTCTTCGCGTTCACCAACTATAGACGCTGCACTCGAAGACAGAACCGAAGACACCAGGTCCTCCATCAAGCCATGAGGCACCGCGGTCATCTGCCGTTGCCTTCAACCATCACCACGGTTTCCCATCTCTTGAATCGGTAACGTGCCCAGATGTGAATGAGTGACTCGGCTAAAGAATAAGTTGGACAATATGGTAGTGGTGGGGTAATTTCCAGTGCCAAATTACATAGGCATGGTCACCAAACAAGGTACACAGGGAAACATTATTCAATGTTTCATATGGCTGAACAACATTGTGGGTCTACGACTTTTAATTAATCCAAGTCTGTCTACATGTGTCCACAAGCCTTTGCAAGCATATTATAGACTATGGAGTCACTCACACAAGGGGTTTCACAGCGTCACTATGGTTGGTTTAAGGGATTCAACTTTCAAGCATCTCAAAAATAAAAAGTAAAAATAAAAATTCACAAGGTGCTACCACATTAGCCCTACCCACATATAGCTTGTTTTTAAGTGGTGTAATTCTATGCAATGTATTGACATGGGATCCTATTTGTCATGGTAGTTTTGTCATACCAACCAACACAAAATCTTACCACGTGAATCGAGTAGCATTAGTGCCACATTAAGCTATAGACATTCCAAACTCAAGGTTTGGTAGACCCATGTACTTTTAGGACAACATATTAATCTTAGATTAGTCCATGGTTAGCTTAGGGTTAGTCTTATATTCTCTAGTAGACTTGTAATCAGGATGTATTGTGGGTAGAGGTTGAAAATTTTGACTTGGAGGGTTGGATAAAAACGGGGAGGCTAAGTTATATACAGATCTTTATACAATGATTGCCTGGGTTGGTAAGGGGTGTAGACAACCATGTGGGAGGCTTGTGTAGCTGTCTTATGGGATCTTTCTATGGATTGGAGTTGTGTCAATAAATGCTTTCTTTCTTTTTCTTTCTGCCCTATGAAAGGGAAGGAAACAAACGTGTCTTTGATTGTGGATGCAATTGTTGCAAGCTCTTGTTCAATCATCTTGATTTTTTCTTCAAATCATTAAACAGAGAATCTAAGGATGAAAGGGTCCGAGTCACAACTTCAGCTAACCTTTGTTGATTATCAAGTATCTTTGAAAGGGCCCGATTTTGTGCCAAAGTATTTTCTTGCCAATTTAAAGCTACTTCTATAGACAAAACATGTTTTCAAGTCCCAACCGGGTTGGTTCCAACAAGGGTTTTGATTTTCCAAACATGTTTTGTGTTGGCTTGGGGGTGCTCAAAACTTTCAAGAGGAGGAAAATCTTGTGAATAAGAGGGTGATCGAAGCTCTGTCAAACATGTAACAAGGAAAAGATTTTTGTGTTTGGGTTTGTTTGGAAGGGAAGGGTTGATATTTAGGTAGTTGGGGAAGGTTATTTTGGTAGTATGGGATTATTGTTGGTTTGGGCTCTTAGTCAACATTGTATTTGGGCTTGGATTCTTTATTTGGAGGGAATTTGGGTTTTTGCTTTCTGGTTCTAAGATAAGAGACATAAAAGTGAAATTTCCCCAAGGAGATCTACTGGATCACTTGCTTCATATCTCTCTTTTAGGTGTTGTTGGGACAATTTTTTCTTCCTTCTTCTTGGTTGGTCATCATCGTAGATTATTACTTCTTTGCATGCATCGCAATCACAAATATCCCACCATATATGGCCGAACGTGATTTTCCTTCATAACAAGGTTTTTCATCTTCATGAGATGCTTTAATTTTTAAGGCCATATTCACAAACATGACACAGGTTAAAGCATTGCCATCCGGGTTGGGAAAATTGTCACATCTTTCTTTCCCGATAGGGATTGTTAGACTGAATTGGCTTAACTACTTGGTGAAACTCTTCATATTTTGTAATCCATGATTTTGGAAAGAGGGAAGTAATCTGGTCCCTTGTTAGTTGTCTTGGGACGTCAGTTTTGGATTAACTTGGATAAGTATAGCATCATTAGTTTGAACCATATATCTGGGACTACTATATCAAAGGCATGATTTTGAAGCTAATAAGCAAGTTGATAATGAAGAGTGTTTGCATAAGTGTCTTATATCTAGGAAGCTCTTGTAATTTGAACTTGAACTTTGAGAGCATCACAAAGATGAGGGTCTTTAAGAGGCATGTTGAACTTTGGAAAAAGTGTGACAAAGCTAGTTCCCGCATTGAGTGTTGTTTGAACAGTTCCTATAATCGCATGTTGATACTTCAAAAATTTGGAGTCAAGGAGTGCAATTCTAGAGACGTAGGGAGTCCTTTTCTTCCGTGAAAGGTTAGTGCTAATCTTACAGCACCAAAATGAAGATGAATGTACCCTTGTTTTTGCCATGGAATAACAAATTCTCTAGGGAGAGCAAGGGTAATGAAATTTTCAATGTCGATTTGAGGATATCGGACCGGTCAAACTTAGAAACTTGGACATATTCTTTTACGTAGAGGATTGAGAAGGGCCAATATTTTTTTTATGGTTTTTTTGAGTGAAGACTAGGGTGTATTAAATACAGTGTAAAGATTTACAATGAGGAAGTTAGTAATAGGTATCTTCTTGTCTTTGAGTACATGAGAGATTTCATACAAGTAGTTTAGTCTATTTGTAGTAGATTTACGGAGGGGAAGTTCAGAGGAGAATTTGGAGGTATCAATATATGCGGAAGATGAACTAGCCATAGTGCTTTCTTTAGGAAAGAATAGTTTACCCAAAACCTGAAGGGACAATAATGCTAACTTTAGGCTCCTACGTCCACAAGGTGATTGTGGTAAATTGGATTCTTTGGATCTTTTGAAAAGTAAACTCCTTAGTGTTCTATTTGATTATCAAATCCAGTGTTACGATGTGATTAGTACAGAAGATCCATGTAATATGGCAACTGTAAATCACAAAGCATACTAATCAGGATAATAATCAAAATATACTAATCAAAGGAGGTGAAAATGGTATGGCTCTGATACCAAATATAGAGTGAGAGAGTGACACAAGGGAATGGACACGCAGATTCAAAGGAGGGTATGAAGATAATTGTGGAAGCTGATTAAGAAAATAAACAGCTAATGAAATATAGAAGATTACTTGAAAGCACTGAACAGAACAGAGAATTAGATACAACAAACAGAGTGATATTATTAGATTGAACAAAGTTTTTACATATGAGGATTTTACATATCATAGGGGAAATGTTTTGGAGGCTGAGTTTTGCCCCTCTTGTACATCTTGAGTGGCTTTTTATAGGCCACGGATCTGAGATAAAAATCAAACAAAATTTTTATACAGGTCTGAGTTATATATATATATATATATATATTAAAAATCGAATGGTAAATAAATATTAAAACAAAATACACCAACTTCTGTTGAACTGTGCAAGTCGAACACGTTTCTTAACCATAAATTTGACAGATACCTCTTCCTACTTTTTTTTTCTTGTTTTCTTTTTTGTTGTTTTTTTAAAATCTTTAAATGCCAATATTGGACTATTCAAAAAACCCAAAACCGTTTAGAATTAGTGAATTACAAGGTGGATATCATTTTCAGTGTGAATGTTTTAGTACGATAAACCATAAACCACGAGACAGAATCATATCCAGTCCCATCGCATCCAGTAAAACGGAAAAAGGGTGGGTTGCGAATTGCGATTTCCTTTTCCTCAAAAATTAAAGAAGAAGAAAAGATTCCCAAGACTCGCCGTGTTTTTCTTCTAACCATTCACGTCAATCTTTCAGTCTTTACTTATAATAATCTATTATTAGGTTTAGGATGTGACCCCACTTAAACATTCAACCCTTAACCTAATCATGCGCAATGATGCCAACTACAGAAATAACGTGCTCATTAATTTTAGCTCTAGATTTGTTTCTATATAGGCAAATATTTCATCTTACAAAAATAACTTCTCACCAAGTTTTTATTTTTTATTTTTAGGGAGTTTCATTCCATGACATTCATTCTTGATAATAGCTATTTATCATCAAATTAAGATACTAATTAATTTTTGGTATAGACGAAGATTAAAGTTAAACCTCAAATCTTTTATTCAACTATAAAAAACTTTACTGATTAAGCTAATTAACTGAAACCTACACAAGTTTATTGATAAAAAAGAAACGGGTATCATTAATAGGACCTAAAATTTTATTCTATTTTCTTTATTATGGGTCCTATCACATCTGTTAAAGTTATCTGGGGAAGCACAAGAGCCCCGTTGTGTTTCCAATTCATTGATATCAAAATCATAAAATTCAAATTATCTATTTCCCAACTATTGAATTATTAAATAATAATAAAAAAATAAAAGTTTGAGGGAGGGTCATGCCCTCATGTACATTGACAGCCTTGGGATACTGCTCAAGTCGGACAAATAGCCTAGTGCTTCGGCCAAAATGGCCATATACCACAGTTTGACAAAATATTTAGCAATATATAATTGTTTGTGAAATAATTAGCAATTTACACACATTTTGGAACTCGAATTTGTCATGGAACTTGAGTTTTAGAAACTTGAGTTTTTAAAAAATAGTCTTCAAATTTGTCATGCTATTTTTATGGAACTTGAGTTCCATGAAAAATTTTCAATGGACTTCGAGTTTCACAAACTCGAGTTTTAAAAAAGAGGTAAATTCTTAATTATTTTGTAAACAATGGTAGATCCATATGTATTTTGCCAAACAATGGTACTTGACCATTTTGACCCAAGTACTTCTTTGTGTAATACATACGTTGACACAAATTAAAGATTTTGGGTAAAATAGTTGGGGCATATAAATATATAAGAAGACTACATAGCATCCACATTGGTGGAGGCAAATTTTTATCTTTTTGGCTCCACAAAAAGCAATTTTATCTATTTTAACTTACCATTTCACAATACACCAAACATCAATGGTTCTATTTTTTTAGCTACTTCATTTAAATATTACTTTTATTCTTCCCCCTCTCTCCCTCTCTCTCTTCCTCTCACTATTTGTGAACAAACTACACACCCACACCACCGCCGGTCACATCTATCACCACTACAACTACTGCCACCACAAATCACAACCCACAACCATCACAAATCAAGGCAAACCCAAAAATCAACACCTAAAAATCCAAAAATAAACACCCAAAAATCCACCTCCACAACTCTGATTAAAAAAAAAAAAAAAAAAACAACAACAACAACCACCACCACCACCGAGCCACTGATCCTAGCAACAACCCACACCACCATTAAAACCACCGGTCCAAACCACCTAACCACACAAACCTAGAGAAACCCAACCTACCACCACGAACCCACACTGGCGATCTCGGTGGACCTAGGTGACACCACAAAGAGAAGAAAGACTTGGTTTAGTTGAGAGGGAGATAGGGGCTATGCTGGAGAGAAAAAGAGAAGTTGAAAAGAATGAGAGAAGACATGAGAGGAAAAAAAAAAAAAGTTGAATAAAAAAAAATATATATATATATATATATATTTTTTACATTTGAGCTACAATGAATTGCTAAAAATCATGTACGTAATTGAGAAGCCAAATTATTTAGTTTTAGCTCTACTAATATAATCTCAATTTTATAATTAATAGTGTTAAAAATAACAATATAACTTTTTATCACCACCGTTGATAATGATAAAAGATGATTTGGGTTTGCTAGGAAAAGCCAAACTCTTCTGCCTTCCCATAACTCTAAAAAAACCTACACCGAAACATCGTAGCTAGCTAGCTACGACCTTTACTGAGGCACTTTTTGGGTGAATGAACCACTACTCACTAGTCTCTGTTGTCAAATCATACTTTTTAAATCGCATTAGCTGCTCCTGCTAGAGGAATAGCCGTATGGTACACAATAAGTTCCCTAGCTATGCTAGAAAGAAACTTCACTAAAAAGGAATTAGAGTGGAGGACAAAAGGTTATCGCAAAATTATTTTGCAAGATTAAACAGGGGTGGGAATAGTCAATATGACCCATGTTGTAGATCCATAATTGGTTAATTACTACAAAGGAAATTAACCCTTTGCCACGTATGCAGCTTGCTTATACCAATATCCATTAACTAGAGTCTTGTTATTGTTTTTTGGGTAATTTTTATTTGTTAATTAAGAGTACAAGTTCAACGGGCTTACTTCACTTATTCGTAGTGCAATCTTATTATTTGTATAGAACTCAATTCTGCAAAGATTAAAGACAGTCATTTATATAATTTATACACAGAGCCGACCGTAGGGCTAAGCCACTTAGGCCATCGCCTACAACCCACTACTAGAGAAGGCTCTCAAATTTTAGGGTAAAAATTGATATATTATTTTGAAATATAGGAAAAAATTAGTTTTATAATTTATCCTCTACTTTTAAGAAGTCTCAAGGAGTTGAGTAATGTTAGAGATAATACAACTTTAAATACATAGGGTTTATGAATATGTGTCACTATTCACAAGAAATAATTCAAATAGGAAAATATTAGAAATATTATAAATTTTACTTTAAAAACTTTACAAATTAATGTGATAATTAATATGATTTGTGAACGTTAACAACCTATTAAATGCATTTTAAATTACTTTTTGTAATTAGTCATTCATCTTTAGAAAAACCTCATGTTGTAAAAGTTATAATTTCCCTAACATCATTCATTCATATACTTGTTTATTATCTTCTTGAAGTTTTACTAATCACATTCATTGTTACATCATTTGTAAGTTTTTGTAGTAAAATTTGTTATAACTTTAGCATTTTTCAACCAAAAAAAAAGCATATTACAAAATAAAAAGAATGGATTTTTGTTATAAAAAAATGTTATTAAAAACTAGTTAAATATTATTTAAGTAATTAAAAAAATGTTTCATTTAAATATATCCCCTTAGCCCTCAAAGTTTGTTGGACCACCCATGTTCATACATGCTATCCTTTATAGACAACTAGTTTAGATTCTAGCCTATTTCACTGTTATTTGTTAAGATATCTCTTATGTACTCCATAATGTCAATCAATTCATGGTTGCACCACGATTCTCTCGCTATGCTACTATTCTCTGAATTCTTCAGTATTTGAAAGCACCTTGTTTCATGGACTACACTTCTTCTAGTTACCATTAGCCAATAGACCATTATTTCATTAGAATTTTCTTTCTTCTTGGTGACTCCCCATCTCTTGATGCAGCAAGAAATAGGTTGTAGTTGCTCCATGATGATGTTGAAAATCGTTAGTACGCCACACGATACTCCTATGCTTGAGATGACACCTACGAGACAAAAACAAAGAAAAACCCTAGGAGAATATTGGTGTGGTACCAGCCAATGACCCTCCGAAAGTTAAGTCAGATAACCTTTTACAATTCTAGAGTGCCAGAGCTGGGGGTGAATTATGCGTACCTTAGTTTGTGAGGGTCTCGGAGTTTTTACAAGAATGTAGGGTTCACATCCGTGCCTTGGTTAAGAAGGTGTTTCTTTG